>PVKU01004684.1:0-139663 GCA_004027475.1 Anoura caudifer
CTATTGGCTCAGGGGATTGGCGCCTCTATACCTTATTGGTATTGGCTCAGGGGATTGGCGCCTCTATACCTGATTGGTTGTTTACAGACAAATACGGGCGGGAAGGCTTCCCGGGCTTACGCCTGGGATTCAAAATTTTCTATTTCCCCATATTGCTTGTTTTTCCTCTATTCCTCAACCTTTCCACGGTCCTGACAACTAACACTATTCAACATGTATTACTACCCCACTCACCTCCCTCCTACCCCAACCACCTCCACCGTGGATAAACTGTAATTCCAGATACTCAGGGCTGCCTTATATTCCCAACAGGGCTGCGCTGCATTGTTTTCATCCTCATGTGTTCTAGTCAAAGCTTTCCAACTGGTAAGACACTGCTGGAGATCGGGGAGCTTTCATACCCTGCTCTGCCAACTTGAATAACAATTATGGCCATTTGAAATGTATTATATTTGGTTACCCATTCCCCAAAACATCTTTCAAATGATAAAACCAAGCTGTGCTGTGAAAACAAAGAAAGCTTGCAAAGATAATCTGGGATTTTATGTCTGTGGTTAAATTAAAAGTGAAATAAAGTTATATTACCTAAGTTGCTTAATTTAAATCAATAAATTATTTTTTAAATATTTTATTTATTTTTAGAGAGAGGAGAAGAGAGAGAAAAAGGGAGAGAAAGATCAATGTGTGGTTGCTTCTCCTGTGGCCCCTGTTGGGGACCAAGCCTGCACCCCAGGCATGTGCCCTGACTGGTAATCCAACTGGCAGCCCTTTGGTTCGCAGGGCAGCACTCAATCCTTTGAGCTGCACCAGCCAGGGCTGTAAATTGTTTTGCTTTGTTTTGTTTTGTTTTATATCTCTATGGCTCTTTATAAAGAGGGTCTTCCTCAAGGATTGCAAAGAAATGGGGTAAGTAAGACAATACCTTGTAGTTAAGAGCATGTGCATTTGAATTGGTTCGATTCTGGCTTTTCTTTGTAAGAACCAAATGGCCTTGGAAGTTATTTAACTGCTTGTCTGTCCTGTCTTTGACTGGTAAGAAAAGACCTGTAATATTTCTAATGATAGGTTTTAAATAATGACCTCTCCAGTTTCCTCCACACAACTATTTGCATTTACCAATGTAAGAGGCCATTTTTGCTTAAAAAGAAAAAGAGTTAAAACATATTTGATTGGAATGGAAAGAGACTTGTAATAATTAATACCAACTGTCATACCAAAAAATGCCAAAAATATGAAATGGTTAAAACAAAGAGATGCTTATTTTTCACTCTATTAAAGTCTGAGAAGTTACCCCATACCAGTAGGAGCTACTGTCTGAGAGGTTCTTCAGGGACTCAGCCTGCTTTCATCTTATGATTGCACCACTACTGGTTCTTGTTGTAGCCTTAAGTATCAGGATCCAAATGGAAGATGAGAAAAGAAAGTGTGCAAAAGACTTATCTTCGTGTTAACTTCCTCAGACAAATAATGAAGCACATCTCTTTTGTTCACATAGTATTTATCAAAACTTACACCGCCCACATAGAAGCAAAGGGGATTGGGTGTGATACAGTCTTTAGCTAGACAACTCCACAACACAGAAAGTAATCAAAAATCTTTGATGATCAGCCAGCTGTCTGTGACACATGAAAATTCAAGTTATACATCATGTGTGTTCAGTTTTGTCACTAGCTGTGTATGGGGAACATGTCTTAACTAGTACACAGTACATTCCATACGATTCAATTTACATGAAATTTGAAAACAAAGTAATCTATCATTATAGACATAAGTATAATGATTACTTTGGGGAGTTAATATTTGGGATTGAGTATGAGAAGGGACTTTTAGAGTCTTGGTAATCTTTTTTCAAAAACTAATAATATCGTGCCCTGTCTGGTGTAGCACAATGGATTGAGCATATGCCTGTGAACCAAGGTGTTGCTGGTTTGATTCCCAGTCAGGGCACATGCCTGGGTTGTGGGCCAGATCCCTGGTTGGGGGCATGTGAGAGGCAACCACACATTGATGTTTCTTTCCTTCTCTTTCTTCCTCCTTTCCCCTCTCTCTAAAAATAAATAAATAAAATCTTTAAAATAAATAAATAAATGATTAAAAAATAAAAAATAATAATATTGGTTAAATGGATGTGATCATTCTATAAAATTCATAATATATTTTGCTTTAGAATTAAATACTTTTTTATAAATTAAAATAATACAGTGGGCGTATTAGTACTGATTCCAGGAATGAAATATAGTAGTACATTGTAACACACTCTGAGCTGGGTCTCAGGTCCTAGCTGTTCACCCAAAGGCAATTGCAATAGCATTTTTAGCTAAGTGGAAAGAGAATTCAAGTAGTTTGGGAGAGAACATTGTATTTTGGAGTATTGTTAAGAGGGTCATTAATTAGTTCAGGGAAGCAATAAATTTTGAAAAAACATGAAGAGCTCGTAAAATGAGAGGGATTGATTAACTCTTGGTAGAGGAAAAATGTTTTAACTGTGTACTCTATCTTTAGCTTCATTCTTCTTTAAATTAGACATATGCTAAGAAGTTAAAATTTATAATATTATGAGATGAGGTGCATGTCAAATGTTACAATCTCTGCCTACGTTCACATATTTCAATAGAGGAATTGCTATTTTTATCATATATTTGCAAATTCTTTAAACAAATGTTGTGGTTCACACACACTGTCAGTTATATGCTAGAGAAAACACCTATTATACAAGGTCACAACAGAATTTTGGTTTATGGTTTATAATTTATAATTCTGAAGTGCACATTTACCAAGAAAGACATTTAAAAACACAAAATAATTGGACAGAGTTTATACTAGAAACCACTTGGCCACATCTTTCTTTTAAAAAGAAAATACTATATTGATTTATAATACCAAATACATCACATTTAATTCTTACCATTTTAAGATAGATCATTTATATTTCATAGTTCTTCCTGAAACATAAATACATGTAAAGCCAAGTACAGCAAAAGACAAACCCAAGAAATCTAATTACATGTAAACTTTTGAATGTTGAATTAATAAACTTCTACACACTATGAAACATTGAAGTAACATGTTTCTTCATGTGAAGAAGTAACATGAAGTTACTGAAGTAACATCATGAAGTAACATGAACTTCCTTCTTACTGAAGTAACTGAAGTTACTTACTGAAGTAACAACATGAAGTAACATGAAGTAACATGAAGTAACATGCGGACTTCCTTGCAATATGAAATGTAACCAATAAAAAGTTAGTTTTGTTTCTTAGGACCATATTTCCACTCTTCAAGTAAAAATAGCTGTCTCCTAGCTATCCTTCCAGCAACATCTCATATGTATATAAATGTATGTTCTCATGTAGGTGCTTACTTTATACAACTGTTGTGCATCCTATTTTTTCTGCTCTGTCATTGAGTTAATTCCATATCTCATTCAATACATTGTGAGATTCTTGGTTTTGTGGTTTTATTTTCATTCAGTTAAAAAACATTTTGTATTTTCCTTTTTATTTCTTTTTTGATCCATGGAGATTAAATATTTCCTTCAGTTTCCAAATATTTGGAGATACTCTAGACAGCTGTTACTGACTCTTATTTAATTCCATTGTGTGCTGATAATATATGTGGTATGACTTGAAACATCAAATTTATTGAGTCATATTTTATGACCCAGAATATGGTCTTTAAGTGTTTTGTATATATCTGAGAAGAATAGTTTGCTATAATTACGTACAGTGGCCTATAAATATTAGTCAGGTCAAGCTGGCTGATGCATCAGCATCATTTTCAAGATATCTGTACCTTGCTAAATTTGTCTACCTGTTATGAAATAAATATATAGATAGAAAGATTAAATTCTCCAGAGAAGTTGAATAAATGTTTATTTCTCCTTGTAGTCCTATCAAGTTTTGCTTCATGTATTTATAGCTCTATTTGTAGATGCATTAATATTAACATGTTGATATTAATATAGTTATTTAAATTTCTTTTTACTAGTGTTAATATGGTATATATTTTCTAATCCTTTCATTTTTAAGCATCATGTTTTCCTATTTGAAATGTGTTACTTGTGACAGCATAGAGCTGGGTCATATTCTTTTATCCAGACAAAAATCTGTCTTAAAATTGTATTGTTTAAACAATGTGCACTTAAAGGAATAATTAATACCATCAGGTTTAAATCTCTTATTTTAAAAGTGTTTTTTTTTTTTTTTTAATTCTGAGCACTTCAGTATATTATCCTACTACCTTCTGGCGTTTGTTTTTATTTTTTAATTTTTTACTTTATTTGTATTATTTATACTATTACAAATGTCCCCATCCCTCCCATTGCCCACCTCCCCTCAGCTCTCAACTGCCCTTTCCTATGGCCATCATCTCACTATAGTATGTGTCTATGGGTTGTGCATCTATGTTCTTTGGCTAGTCCCTCCATCTTTTTTCCATCTAGTCCCCAACCCTGAGAGCTCTAAGTCTGCTCCATGTATCCATGCTTCTGTCTATGGTGTCAGTTTATTTTGTTTGTTAGATTTTTCTTATAAGTGAGATTATATGGTATTTGTGTTTCACCCACTGGCTTATTTCACTTAGCATAATAATCTCCAGGTCCATCCATGCTGTTACAAAAGGTAAGAGTTTCTTTTTTATGGCTGCATAGTATTCCATTGCATATATGTACCACAGCTTTTTTTATCTACTCATCTACTGATGGGCACTTGGGCTGTTTCCAAATTTTGGCTATTATTAATAATGCTACTATGAACACAGGAATGCATATATTCTTTTGAATTGATGTTTCATGATGCTTAGGATATATTCCCAGAAATATCATTGCTGGGTCAAAAGGTAGTTCCATTTTCAATTTTTTGAGGAAACTATATACTGTTTTCTACAGTGACTGCTGCAATCTTCATTTTTCCCAACAGTGCACTAAGGTTCCCTTTTCCATGCAGAGAAGTCAGCTCTTAATCCTGTTTAATGTTTTCTTTCAGTTCAAACCCACTGTTGATACTCTCTTCTGAATTATTTTAGTTTACTTTTCAACTTCACAATTTCCATTTGAATATTTTAATAACTCCTATATTAATTGATACTCTCTATTTAATATCCCATTGCTATCATACCTTCCTTTACTATTTTTTGTGTGTATGTGTGTGTTTGCTATTGTGATATTTTTATTTGACAATCTAAGGGAAAAGAGGTCAGTGTCCCTGACTATATTGTCAGGTGTTGCATGTTTTAAAAATTGTTGTGGCACACCAGTTGAATATTGCTGCCCTAAGAGGTTGGAGATCTTGGCATCCCACATTCTAATATTTATAAAGATTGGCCTATCCTCTACTCTGTCTCCTCTTTTACCCCTCCTAACTCCTAAAACTCTTCAACTCTTTACATTAAAATACATAGTTGTTATTAGCCAAAATCACCTATGTTCTCCAATACTTCTTGAACAGTCTATTCATCTTCTTACCCTTTGTTCTATGATCATATTTATAATGACTACTTTGAAATCTTTTCCTGTTAAATCTGATGTCTCTCTCACAGTTTCTATCTCCTTTTTTCTTCTATTTTCTGTGTTATACTTTCCTGCTTTTTAACCTGTACTATAATTTTGTTATTGAAATGTGGATATTTTAGATATCCCTTTGTGCTAACCCTTTGTCTGATCCCCCATCCCTGGACCTTGTTATTGATTTGTTCTGTTGTTTATTTGTTTCACACATGGCTGGAGTAGGTTAGAGAAGTCTATTTTCCACCTCCAATAGAGTTAAACCTCTGATGGTGCTCTTTCAGGAGGAGCAGCTTTAGGTGTGACCCAGTACCCTGGCAAGACTGTGATACTAGTAGGGTTCTCTTCCACTGTTTCTCTGATCACACCTCACTGTTAAAATCTGCTACCAAACTGTTCTGTTGTTTTCAACAATATCCTATGTCAGCAATTTCTCTATAAATAATCCAATTAATCTGTGGCTCTTATGAAGGAACAGTTTCTGAGGAGAGTGCTTGATGTGAGTTCTGACCCCAGGAGGTTAACTCCCAGCTGTCTTATTCCCTAGTTCTTGTCTGCAGACTATACTGTATGATAACTTGTTAGACCTACAAATCTCCCAATTGCCTTTCATCCCCATCTCCAATGTTCTTGAGCACCCTTAGGCTTAGACATATCAAGGTCTATTACAAATGAAATCAGTTCCTTTGGGAAGAGAGTAGGAGCTGTTTTATAGCCTGCTTTCCTCACCCTGCAACCTGGACATGGGCAAAATTTCTGAGCCAGGACTTAGGAGTTGAAGGTAGGGATAGTGGTACATTTCTCTTGAGTGACATCCCCACTGGGTGACAGGGCCTAGAAGACTGAGGTCCTTTTGCTTTGCCTCTTTCAGCATGGAACCACCACTTCATGAGTAAGGCAAGGCCTACTGGTACCTCAGCATTCACAGTATGTCATGCACAGGGTAGAAAAAATGTTCCAAATATGGGGTAAACTGGATGAAGCCCTTACCTCTTGATTGTACTGGATAGGAACAGAGCCTCAGAAACAGGCCAGCAGGCACAAGATGAGAAATGTGAAGCCCTGTTCCCCAAAGAGCCCTCTGTCTGCAAACTGAGGGGAGAGGGCTGGATTGTTCTCTGCTGCAGCAGTCTGGAAAGGAGTCTTCACCTGAAGGAGATGAGTGGGTGGGAGGGAAGCAGTATTGGCTTAATACCACAGACTCTTGCCTTTCTTAAATAATTTTTATAATTTTTTTTGCATAGATATTTCTTCATTTGCCATTTAACCTCAGGACCATATGCAGGGGCTTTGAATTGTTTTGTACTTTTGTTTTCATTATTTTCACCAATCTCACTGGGGAGCTGGTTGACAATACTCCCCATACAGCAGTACTCTGATGGTCATCAGTTCCTATCAATATTTAATGTGATTAAATATTCATACTGTCCTTCAACATACTTCTTTTAGTTACCAAATAGGAATGCCAGTGTTATAATTAACAATAAAATTACTAGATATGATACATTTGCATACTTCTAAAATTATCACAACATAGGTATATAGTAAAATATTTTCCTTAAAAATTTTTGAAATAATTCATTTTTTGTGAGGTTAGACCTTCAACCTGATATACAGTTAAGTCTGTTGTTCCATTTTACAATTGTTTTATTTTTTAATTTTTAGAAATGGCTATTTTACTATTCTTCATAATTTAATTTTTGTCCTTTAATCACATAAAATATTGTTAAAAACCAGAAAGTTAAAATGATATAAAATTCACATTCTCATTATTTCCACTCCTGCTCCCTCTTTCCTCCTAATCCCTCTATTTATATTATATGTGTACATTTTGGTTTGGATTTAAATATAAGCATACATGTTCATATTATTTCCTCCTTTATATCACATAAGAAAATATGCCACACTCTTTTGAACATAGCTCTTTTATTTAACAATATATGAAAGTCACTACTTACACATTTTTTTAATTAAAGAAAGATTACCTTTCTTTCCTGTTATAATTCTCTATCTTTGTGTTAGATGAACTACAACATTTTTAATCGGTACTCCATGTATTCAGGTTACAACTGTCTTTAATATTGCAAATAATACTTCAGTGAATAGCCATATGCCTATATCATTCCTTCCTTCTTTCCTTTCTTTTCTTCTTCCTCTCTCTCTCTAGTTTCAGTAATATCAAAAATCAGAAGTCATAACTAGTTTCTTAAAATAGAATCTAAAGCAATATTAGCTGTCTAGAAGTGCCAACTTTGAGGTACCCATCTTTGGTCCTAAGTTTTAATAGGCTCTTAAAATATATAATTAAATATTTTAAATTAAAAGTCATATTGCCAGCAACAGCCAGCCTGTATAAGTGGCAATGACCAGGGGGCAGGAGAGGAAAAGAATTACTGAGATATGAAATAAAAGACAGAATTGCAAGAGAGCAAGAAGGAGCCATATGAGGAAAAGCCATCTGGAAATAAAGGACCAGGAGAACAAAAGTTCCATTTCAATCTTATTTATACTGTGATGTTTAAATAATACTTTGTGTTTCTACTTTCTTGATTTGCTTTACACTAGACCAGATGCCTACAGACACTCTAGAGCCATTCACATTTTCAGTGGCAGATTTCAGGGATTTGTTGTAATGTTCATGATATGAGGCAGCTAGGGTATAGAAAAATATAATCTTCTGTTCTTACTATGAAATCTTGAGAGAGATATTTGAGATGAGATTACCGATCACTAGCATCAATGTGAAGGAGAGGGTCTACCCAAGAGGCTGTCAAAGACTCTTGGTCCTTTCTTTGAAATCCATTCATTTTATTCACAATTTAATGGCTCTTACTTTATGGAGGAGTGTCCTCATTTTTTTTAATTGCATTAATAACACCTTTCTATGTCCTTATAATTTTCTACTTATAGTTTGTATTTACTAATTTTTAACCAAATCCCCCCTTTAAAAATTCATAACAATTTAAGGATACATAGGTAGACAATTTAGCTCGAGTGTGTATTCTGGATACTAATGTCCATTCTTGTGTGTGTCATTTCTATGGAATATTCCCAGAGGTGCATCATAGTTTCTCTCAAATATTTTCCTGTTACCTTTTCTCAGTAGCCTCATCTTGACTATGAGTCTGTGTGAACATTATTGGCTTCAGTGCTCTTTTCTTATCCCAAATAGAGTAAAAAATGACTGAAAATTTATTCTGAACAGACAAGTACATAATGTCCTGGATTAAATGAGTGTAGTGGTTTTTAATGCCATTTCTATTATATAGAAATAAGCTTGGCTCTGGGGACATTCTTTGCTTAGAAAAGGCTGAGAGAAAAGGGGTTTCTGTGCATTCTCATTGGATCCGAGGGAGCCCCACTGAATGCAGAGCAGAGTCGGAGGGAACTGTTAACTGGAGATTAAAGTCTGACAATCAAGCCTCTTGCCAATAAATTTCAAACCCATCTATGCAAGTCATTCAATAATAGCAGACTTGCAAAGCAATTAAAGTCTGCCCTTCCTGTTTAATTTCTGCAAAATGGGGCTGGACTGCCTGAGCTTTCATTCGCTATAAATGAAATGAGCCAGGAACATACTGAAGTCATAAACACCTGGTGCCTCTCACATTTTATTTTTTTATACTAAAGGTAGGGATGGAAAAAATATCAGCAGTAAAATTAAAATAGGAGAATCTGATTATCAGAGTCACTATTTTAAACAAAGTCAGATCTTTGTGTCATCACATAGCCACTTTCTTTTCTAAAATATTTTTAAAAATTTTTATTAATTGATTTTTAGAGAGAGAGAGAAGGGGAGAGAGGAGGGAGAGAGAGAGATTTGTTGTTCCTCTTATCTGTGCATTCATTGGTTACTTCTTATATGTGCCCTGACTGATGATTGAACTCACAACCTTGGTATATAAGAATGATGCTCTAATCAAATGAACTACCTGGCCAGGGCTATGGCCAATTTCCTTTGCACAATTTTTTTCTTCTTACTGACTCCAAAACAACATTACTGATGTATTAATACATGTTAAAATGAGTAAATAAACAAACTATTTTATGAAACACAATCTAAATTCACCGGTGCAACCCTCCACCCTCCTCTTACTCAACTTGATTTTTCAAATGCTTGTGTCTAGTACTTCTTGCCTCTAATAACTTTCTGGGGAAATACGTTGATGTGAATGTAAGATATACTAAATTGTGTTTAAGGTTATAATTCTGGATCTAATATAATTGTAGTGATTCTTTTAGAGGGTATACTATTCCACAAATAAACATGATTCTGTGCATTCTCTGAGGTTTACTTCTTATATTTCTATACTCATAATGCACATGTGTATTAGTTAGGTGGTTAAAAGAATGAGCTTTCTCATTAAATTGATTTTAGTTTCAATATTAACTCTGCCACTAAATGGACAGTCTTGTGATTTTGCGCACAAAACTTAGTTTTTAAGAGTTTCTGTGTCTATCTTCAAATTTGTGATAACATTAATAGCATAAGTGAGACAAGGCTAATAAAGCCCTTAATTCAATATCTGTTGCAGAGTCAGTCCTGGGTATACATTATTCATTTTAATCTTTACATACATATTCTATGTTTTTCATAAAAATGGAGTCAGGCTATCTATGCTTATATGTATGACCTACTATTTTTATTTAACAATATATTGTAGATCTTTTTGAATAATGTGACTACAGAGTATATAGCTTAACATAGTCTCATCCAGTTTCTTCCTCCAACTCAAAGCTCATTGTTTTGGGATACTGCATATTTCTTTCTATTAGATGTGAATGTAGTTTCTCATGGTCCAGAGATCTCTAAACTGAAGGACAATAAATCTGCTTCCCACCACAGGCATCCTTACCCAGTATGTGTGGGGGAATGATGGTGGGATAAGAAGATGATAACTGCAATGAAAATTCCACCAGGAAAAAGGATAAGCACCTGGCATTCATTCTCCACAAAAATTTTCATATCTTGTTGGACAGAAATAGAAATAAATGCCTACTTTCACAGTACTACAATTTATTTTGTGAGTTTACCCAGAAGCTTCTGGTCCTACTCAGGGGGATGAATAGTCCTCCTCATTGTCTACCATAATTCCTGGCCTTCTTTTCTGGGTAGCTCCTCTGTGTTCTTTACCTCCATAAGGCAATGAAAGTTGTCACTGAAGAAGCTGCTTCTGCAATTTCAACAGCTTTGATCGACTCTCTTTTGCTGATGCAAAATTGAGGCTCTGAGAATTGCACTGGAGGTTTAAATGTGTGCTTTTATCAACCAGGCCAATGGTATCTTTGTCTACATAATTCCCACTAAATATTAAAAGGCATATTTGCAAGTACCTACAAAGATATTGCCTATGGTGAAACAGTCACTTTAACTTCATGTTATGTCAATACTACAGATGATTTTTACCAAGAATGACAAATCAAATATTAAATATTTCTTATTATATTATCACCCATAATTTACAAAGTAAATACTTAGAGCCCTTGTGTGTTATACTCATCTCTTTCTGTTTGAAGAGAGGTATCAGTGAAAACTTCTTGAAAAAATTTGGGGCAATAATCATCTCCTGCTAAGAATTTCTTTTCCATCATCATTGCTTTTATGTTTGCTTCATTTTAAACTCCAGATGCAATGAACCTTTTAAATCTTTCAGGATTCCTAATTAGTTATGTTCTCTATTAATTTAGATTTTTAGAAAGCAGACAGATTCATCCTTGGCAAAATTATACTCTCTCACCTGTTTTCAGATGAATTGGTTCTAACCTGAGTTTGTCCATTTGTAGAACATTGTTAAAAGCTAAAAAAATCTTTTCCAGTTGCTCAATGGCTTCTTCAGTTAAAATAATAAATTCCAGTGATGAAAAAAAGTGTTTGATACACGTTACAATATGTATTTCTCTCTTTCATAGTCAGATTCTAGAGGTAACTGATCAGGGCAAGGATGGAGACTAAAATCCATGGATTCCTCAAGAATCCAGGTTTTATGCAAATTTTTGAAAATAAATAATCTTGCTCCACACCACCCATTTAGAACACATTCTCACACATCCATTAGCCAAGCAGCAAATTATAAAGAAACATAGTTTAAAAGTGAGTAAAGAGTCTAGTGTATGTATCTTAAGTTTCTCAGAAACATGAAATATCAGGTTTCTGCAAAATACTGTGTTTCTGAGAATATTCCATTGGCCTGAACATAGTCAGGTGGCCTCACATAAACATAGTGGAAGTTGGTATGTTAGGAACCGCCCTGACTGCTTTCAGGAGTCGTAAGGCCCATGGCTAAGGCTGAGTGAGCAACCTTCAGACTGTAAGCCACTAAGGAGACAAAGCTTATCTCCCTGGCAGGAGCGCTGCTTCTGCTTCATCCATAACTGGCCCCTAGTGTTTGGTCGGTTCGCCAATGATGGGTAAGATTCCCTTAAGGGAGGGGTCGCCTAAGTCAGGCATGATCACGTGAGAGGCCTTCCCCCAAGGAAGGTCTTGGGGGGCTACAGCAAAAGGGGGTGATGGACCCCCACCCGCCAGCTATCCTGACATAACCTGAGTCCTCACTCTGTCTACAAGAAGTTTCCTCATCTCTTGGCTGCCTTGCTGACTCTGCTTCACTTAAGCCTGAAATAATGACAGAGGGAAGTGCAGACTTGTGCTGAATAGGGTGGGCTCCCCAGGTGATCAGGCCTAAGAAAGAATATGTAGAATCCTGTGAAACCTGCTTTGCTAAAAGTGCTCTCAATTAAATGATAAGGGTACGAGCAGGAAATGAGTTTGTTTCCCAAAGTTTTGTAGCCCTTAGCTAACAGACCCTGACTCAGAATAAGCCCTCAGAGTTTTTTGTATGTTATCTATTGTTTGATTCTTGCTGCCTGACAATGATTAATGAGCTTTACCTGTATTGCTGTGTAAAACGAACCTAATAAAAGCCATTGAGGAAGGGGCTATTGGTCCTTCTTCTTTGAGAGATCAGCCACCTCTCCTTCCCAAGCAGATCATGTCTTGGTAGACTTATTCTCATCCCTGGCAGCTGGGTGTGGCACTGTGGGGGGAGCCTCCCCACATTGGTAAACATGTTCTTTGCTTTTATTGACTACATCCAGGATAAACCTTCTTATTAAGAGTAAAAAAGAGACTGTTAATACTTTGGAAGAAAACATTCTCTGACATATTATATTTCCCACCAATGCCACCAGTCAGTTTTCTTCTGTCAATCATTCTTTGATTTATCTAGTATATTCTGAATTGTGAGGTTTAATTATTCAATTGCAAACAAAATTGTGCACAATTAGGCATATATAAATAAGTAAAAGCAATAATTTAATGTTTAAATCAATTGTCTTCTGAAAGCATCACATTATCTTCTGAAAGACAAAAACAAAACAGCAACAACAAAAGGACTTTTTTTTCCTTCAGTGAAATAACGCAGTTTCTTTGTTTGGTCTGTATTTGGATAAGAGGACTATGAGAAATCAGCCTGGGGCATTTTATCTTTCATTTGATTGATCAACTCCTACTTGGTATTTTTCCCCACCTCTGCCCCAGACCGTGGTGCCTTTGATCATCCTGCACATCGTGTAGCACCGCCCTCATTTCCCTGACTGGCTGGCGCTGCTCAGCCGGAAAGTCTGCTTGCTGGTATCCTCTTACAGGAACACCATCACTGTGCTAGAAAGGGCAGAACGAACCAATCTTTTCTTTATTTTCACTTCTGAACATGCTGGAAAATCTCATTGAACAATTTCTAATATGGAGAACACTTGACATTCCCCTCCATCTTAAAGTGGTTACTATTTGTGATATCTATAACTTGAGTTTTGATTTGTCAAAAACTTCCACACATCTCTAACTGAACAACAATAATAAAAATTAAAATAAAATAGAAAGGAAATTGAGGGACAGAGTACCAAAAAAAAAAAAAAAACCTTCACAAGGAAGTTTATTAAAAAATATAAAAGTAAGAGAACTATTATTAGGGTTTCCAAAAGGTAATGTAGTATAATAGGATAAAATTAAGCTAAACAACATCTTACTATAAGTCTCAAGTGGAACTCACACCAAGCATAAACTGAAACACTAAGGAAGCTGTATTATAATTCATTTCATCTGAGAAGCAATTCTGTCTGGAACTTGGAAATCTGTTTCCATGTCCAGGTCAGTGTTTGGAATATACTTAACCAAACATTAACTCAAATGGCTGAAATTCATTGTTTGTTAAACTGCTTCTAAATCTGTTAGGTGTCAGGAAAGTACTAAAGTGAAATTTTTGCTTTTACTTATATTCTTTGTCTTTTTCTATGTTGACAAGTCCTACATATTTTATGGTTTCATAGAGAGTAAAACAGAAAACACTAGTAGACTAATAATTATTAGAAGAATTTATATTTTTCTGCTTTAAAATTATCCTTTTGTTTTTCCTGGTTAAAAGTGAGAGATTTCTTTTTATCTTTTATTTTTTTACTGTTCAATTAAAATTGACATTTAATATTATATTAATATCATGCACAGCAGATGGCTAGTCCTTTATATAACTTATTAAATGATCCCCACCCCCAATAGCTCTGGTCTCCATCTCACACCATACACAACAATTACAATGTTGTTGAACTATATTCCCAATGTATACATAACATCTACATGACTATTTTGACTGATGATTTGTACTTCTTAATCCCTTCACATTTCACCCAACTTCCAGCATGCTTCCATCTCGCAAATACCAGTTTGTTCTCTGAATCTATGAGTCTATTTCTGTTCTGTCTGTTCATTTGTTTTTTAGATTCCATATATAAGGGAAATATGGTATTTGTCTTTTTCTATCTGACTTATTTCACGTAGCATAATACCCCCCAGGTCTATCCATGTTATTGAGATGGCAAGATTTTATTTTTCTTTTTTATGTCTGAGTAATATTCCATTATATGTATGTACAACTTCTTATTTATTCATTTATTGATGGACACTTAGGTTGCTTCCATAGCTTGGCTATTGTAAATAATAGCATGATGAACATAAGGATACATATGAGAATTTTTTTTCAAATTAGTGTTTTGGATTTGTTAAAATAAATACCCATAAGGGAGATTATGGGTCACATGGGAGTTTGATTTTTTATTTGTTTGAGGAACTTCCACACTGTTTTCCTTAGTGGCTGTACCAATTTGCGATCCCACCAACAGTGCACTAGGGTTCCTTTTCTCCACATCCTCACCAACACTTGTTGTTTACTGCTTTATTAATGATGACCAGTCTGACAAATATGAAGCGATATCTCATAGTTTTAATTTACATTTCTCTGATGATTAGTGACATCAAGTATCTTTACATGTGTCTGTTGGAACTTACAGATGTTTATTCTGTTTGGAAAAAATGTCTGTTCAGATCCTTTGCCCATTTTTTAAATTGGGGTGTTTGTGTGGGTTAATTTGTATGAGTTTCTTATACATTTTGTTATTAATGTCTTATGGGAGGTATTGCAGGCCAATATCTTCTTCAAGTTAGTAGGGTTTTTTGTTGTTGTTGTTGTTGTTGATGGTCTCTTTGCTGTTCAAAAACTTTTCAGTTTGATATAGTCCCATTTGTTTACTTTTGTTTCCCTTTCTGAAGTGTCATATTCTGATATATATTTTGCTTTCTTTGTCATTGATTAATTGATCTTATAACCACAAAAGGCCCTGAATGGCCAAAAAATCTTGAGAAAGAAGAACAAATTTGGAGGTATCAGGCTACTTGTTACTAAACTATACTACAAGGCTATAGTAATCAAAACAGCATGGTACTGGAATAAAAACAGACATAAATCAGTGGGACAGAACAGATAACCCAGAAATAAAGGGAGGCATTTCTTTCTTGAAGTGAAGCTTGCAATATGTTTCTCCAATATCATCCTTTTCCTTGAAATTCAGATCTTTATATTATCATATGTTATGCTGCCATTGAGCATTGTTTTCTTTAGGTATCAAAGTATTTACTTTGTATACAAATTAAGGATACTAATATAATCAGAAATATTTAATACTTTTAACTGTTATTTTGATAATAAATCATCTACAACATTAACATAATTTAAGTAACTTTTTTTGAGTTGTCTCTGATACACCCCCATAATATTATTGTAACAGTCAGACTTGATGTTTGAAAAATCATATTATAATTAATTATCAACTTATTTATACACTTTCAAAATACATATACAATATAAATAGGCAATTTCACTGTATTGTCTGAAGACAGCTTTTTATGAATCTTTATATATTTCTAATCATAGAATAATAGCTTTTGTATAAAATCACATTCAAACAATAAGATATTTTCTTAATGCTTCAGTTCAATTGTGTGCTTTAATAAACTAGGTTACACAGCAATTTCTTCACAGGTCACACTCAGATTCATGAGATTGGCTGACCAATAGATACAGTAGACTGGTTCTGACAGAAATTCTGTGAAGTAAGGGTTTAAAATTGATTGCTTTGAAGTTGCCACCTACAGTATACCTGCTTAAGCACTACAGTACAGAAAAGATACCACTACTAGTAGTAGTGTTTCAGGGATGAGATGCATATGCTGTTTATCTTTATATCCCCACTTTAAATTTTAGCTCAGTACCAAACACTGAATGTTGACTCAGTAACTGTTTGATGACAATAAAATGAAAGATTGTGTGTTTGTGTGTGGTGCCTGAGCATTTCATCAAAGGTACATATGTAACTCATTATAAGATACATTAGCTAGATGTGATTTTTATTCAAATACTAATTTTTCCATTATTGGAATGAGTAAAATTTTCTCATGTTCACTGAAGATAAACTTCAGCATTAATCTTAGTCATACTTTAAAAATTAGGGCAGAAATTGTTTATCATTAGTTCCACATTTATTCTCACCTGAATTGCTCTTTCCCTTTCCTGTCTCCAAGAATTCTTCAGGAGAATTACATTAAAAAGGTCTTTAGAGAATCTAACTGTCATTATTCGAAGCTACTGTTCTTGTTGCTGCTGTCATACGTTTGCCATTACACTTTTCTTATCTCTTTATAACCTGCACATTTGTCTCTGCTAATTTAGAAAATGTGTATACTTTTCAACTCAGACACATTGTACTTAACATACTCTATTAGAATATATGGGGATTAGTTTCCTTGATGTTACAATAAGCAATAAAATCTACTATCATGAACTTTCTTATATTCCCTTTTGCAATCATTTTCAAAGCTATTTTTTCTGCTCGGTCATGAGTCTCTAATGATAGCTCTAAAACCACCTGGTTCATTGATAATTCTCACAATTTGCTAAGTGGCCATATGACCAAAGTCCTCACTGGTGACTCCTTATGATTTTACTTGCCGCCTTGGCCATCCTGAGCAATAGTGATAGAGATAAGTGAAAAAGCCTTCAAGTGCTATGCTAGCCTCACTCTCCTAATATATACTTTTTTCACCTAAAAACCTTGTGTCTATGTGATTATTCCATTTGTTTCTCCAAATACAGGGATGATTTACTTAACTTGTCTTTAGGAGCAAGAAGCTACTTTCAGTTAAATTCTTTTTTTTTTTTTTTTAGAAAAACTATTCTGTTTGGAAACAGTAGACATTTCAATCTTTTATATCCTCTAAGACTTCCTCATCTACCCTGCAAAAGTTGTCCTGATTCATATTTAAAAAATAATGCTTAATGTTCTAATAGCAAAACACTTTCTCTAATCTTCACCAAACACCAGTTAACTCAGTGGTAAAGAAAGTGTAGTTGTACCAATTAAATGAAAAGAAATACTATAGTAAACACATTTATAGAGGTGAACATGAAATCCAATAAAATGCCAGCTATTTCTTAAAAGTAGATTACAGGAACTGTTATTCAAAACCAAATATTTTTAAGCATAGGTTCACATGATTATCTATAAAAAGCATTTTTGAACATTTTTGAGTGTGTGTGTGTGTCATGGCTGTAAATAACAGGAAGATATTCCAGTTACTACTAATATACTTTGTATTCAGATAAACCACTTTCAGGTTTAAGGATAGAACATTTAATAAGCTGTTAATCTTAGCTAACAGATATTTTCCTACCATGTTCAAAAGTTATGTTCTTCCATTTGTCAAGACTTCCACTGAAGTAAAAGCTAATTTATGGTCTTGACATTTCCACTTTCCTTTAAATACTCCTGTGACTAGTTAGTCAGATACAGGAATTTAACTCCTAATTTTGTGCAATTTAAATGGTTTTATAGTTTGACACTTTAAATACATGGCAATGGTACACCAGAAAGATGTTATAAACTACTAATATAGAATTCTTAAATGTTCTAGGAGTTATTTTCTACAATGGAAGAGCAAACTCATTTTATTCATGGCACACTTTTCTTCTTTTGTTCCCTCGTTCTTCTATTTATAGATCTTTGAAGCAAAATGTATAACATCATTACTTTCATCATCAATAAAACTTGGTTTAATCCTTTAATTTTTAAAATTAATACAGGGAGTTCTGTATAAATAGTTCTATTTTCTATGAGGATTTTAATTAAGTTTACTTTGGGGTAATTTTAAAATTCTCTTTTCTATTTATCTCATGTCTCTTATTAATTACCAAGCTCTTTCCTTTGCAATTTTGTTTGATTCTCCCCTTTTTTGGCTTTTCAATTTTCAAATGTTCTGGTTAATAGCCTACTCAATTTGTACCACCATATAAAACAAAACTTCCAAAATTCTTACTTTAATCATTTATCTTCTTTAATTACCTGACCTATTTCTATAACATGAATTTTATTAAATCTTTCATAGTTACCATTACTTTTTCAAGAAACTCAAATAATTATGTACTGCTTATTCTTTATATCCCATAGGCTTCTGTGTGATTGCAAAACCTTGAAACATTTTATTTAGAATTTGCCCTTTTTTTCCCCTCCTACTTTATAGTATTTACTTGTCTATCCATTCTAATAAGGCAAAACTTTTCAGTCATTCACATAGGCCTGTGGCAGACATTGGCTAAATACTCCCAATCCTGTTTACTTTTCTTGGTACATGTGAAGTTACTTCCCAGGGTCCTTTGCAGTTAGATTCACATCATGTGAAAGGATTTAACTAATTCATTCAATTAAATATATTGTTTACTAATTTGATTTTTGATTCCTTATTTCTGAGAGATCTTTGACTAATTCTCTCTCTTAGATTGTTGGGAATGAAGAATTTGAGATGGTGGTTCCATAATAGAAGAATTTGACATCTTTAATTCACTGGTCAGAAGACAGACATCCAAAATATTTATCTGACATATATAGAATTTTGACTAGAATGAGAAATGAACTTTTATGGGGAAAAACAACTGATCTTTGTTGTTAAAATTGCTAGAAGTGTTATCCTTACCAAAGATGTGCCAAATCAATTTTTTGGCTCCTATTTGTCCCTTGCTGTAGTTATACTCTTTGATGGATCATTTGACACATATTTTACTTGTCTGCTTTTAGACTGGAAAGAATCTGCGAGCAATGTCTGTGCTTGCCTCTGTCTGTCTCTGCCTCTGACTCTATCTTATTTCTACCTCTCTCCTACTTTCTCTAAACACACACACACACACACACACACACACACACACACACACACACACAAAATAAATGTAATGTGTATATATGCTGGTTAAATGTATATAATAAACATATCCTGATTAATTAACTTGAAATTACAGGACTAAATAATCCTCAAGCTGTTATATAGAAATTATTCTACTTCTGACTTAGGCCAGTCTTAATGTAACAAATTAAAAGAAACAAATACATGAATAATTGCTTTCAGAGTTAGAACAACAGGGAGCACAGGGCAGTGATCTCTGAAACAGGGAAACAACTGAGGTAGGTATGCCCTACGATTGCTTAGTTTAATACTTGAAGAACATTTGCAAGTGGCAGTGCAGAGAGAAAGTGATCAACAGGCAGAGCCTGATCATCTTCCTGATTTGAGAAAACAGAATTGGGATTTAGAGATGACACAGCGTCCAGAGTGTGCAGGTATGGCAGAGCACTAGAGAGCAGAGATCTGGGGATGGGTGGGTAGGAGAGGGAGAAATAACTATGGAAATCTGCACAGACCTCTTCAAGTCCTCAGCTAAGTGGTGAGAAGTACATGTATGTAAGGAAAGTAGCCAGGGCTGGATAAGCAACCATCTAAAAGAAGACATTAAGAATAGTACTAGGTATATCATAATCAAATTGCTTAAAATCAATAGTAAAGAAAATTTAAAGCAGCTAAAGGAAAAAGACATGTGACCCACGAATGAACAAAAAGAAGAATAGCAGTAGCTATCTTGTCATGCAAGACAAAGACAGTGAAACAACAGATTTAAAGTACTGAAGAAGGAAAAATGATCTGGAAACCTAGAATTGCCTTCAAGCAGTTAAGGCAAAATAAATTATTTTTCAGAAATACAAAAGCAGAAATAATCTATTATCAGTATACTTGAACCCAATTCATTGCATGTGTATAATAATGCTACTGCATATGTGCAGATTGAAGCAAGAAAAAGTACTTATTGTATTTCTTTAAAATTTCCTACACAATATTAAATTTGTCCTGATAAACTTCATAAAAAGAAATAAATGGCATTCTAACTATATTTAGCTGAAATAAAGTATATCATTATTTTAAAACTTATCATTACTTGAAAAGATTTATACTTTTAACATAACCTAGCCAGAGAAAGAAAGCCAACTTTTTGCTAGGAGTTAATGATGTATTTCTTTTAATAAAATATGTTTAAGTTATTAATGCTTAGCACAATGATTTTCTATGCACTTTGGAGGATTTAGTCAGTCAGTGGGAAGACTCCACTTAGGTTTTACCCACCCGGGAGTAAACACCATTCTAGAGCTGGTCTTTCCGATGGCCCGAAAAAGTGACGGAATGCGAGCCCTGGAAGGGGTTTGACTACAGAGTGCACATCTTGCTTTTTTTCCAGACTATATTTTATTACTCATTGGAATCGTGATAATTTCCTCAAAAGGAACAAGCCAGAAAACCAGGAGCTGAAGCCCACTACAAAAAATATAATGTTCTAAAATGGATTATTAATACCACACCTAATGCCAGTAGTACTTGTACAGGGAAAAAAAATTCCTAGAGATGATAAATAAGCTTTAGATCACAAATCAGAAAGAATTCAGGGGTGTAATTTCTATTTTTGATATATATTGTAGTCTAATAAAAAGATTAATTTTATTTTAGGTGCCTTGTGTGCTTAAAACTTTCTTGAATTTTAGAATCATGAATAGAAAGGAAAAATTGAAATAGATAATCTATAAATTTCTCGACTCTCTAAAACTATTGTGCCAACAATACAACACACTTTGTATTTATCATTGCTCTCTAATTTGTGTGAATATATTTCTATTTTTCTTCCCTGTTAATATCATATGTATTGCAAACTAAAATCTTCATGTGTTAAATATTTGTACATAAACACTTGCTAGGTATATAATTATGTTCATTTAAATTAAAATAAAGGAAACACAACTAATGAAAATAAAACAGCATGGGATTAAAAGCATGTATAACACTTTGAAATACAGAATAACACCTATTAAGGGTTAGAAAAATAGTACTTAATTTATGTCATTCCTAAAGAATATATGAATAACTTAATCATAAGGTACATGAGAAAAGCAGCAGACAGTCCAGCTTTCCAGTTATTATTTTAGGAAAAATTCAATTTGGTGCTCAGAATTCAAGATCTGAGTAAAAGTTGAGGACAAATTATTACAGTTTTGAGTTGGACAATATAAAATTATGGTACAGTTTTGAATTCTGCTCACAGTTATGAGAAAAATAAACTGTGCGATCATCATTTGAATATATGTGACTAAAAATACCAATAAAAACAGGGACTTCAGAAGAAGTAGGGAAATGGGATTGTCAAAGCCTCCCTGAAAAAAAAAATATTGAAGAAGATGAGACTCTTGACTTGAAAGTGAAATAAAAAAATCAAAATCTCTGGCTTTGATTCCAGGCTCTACATTTATAAGTCATATACCTAGAGAAATTTATTTAATCTTTGTTTCTTGACTTCACCTGTATAAATATATACTTAAAAATAGAACTTATTTAAGAGTGGTAGAAGGATTAGAGAAGTTATTACATGTCAAACATTTAGAATACTGTTTTGCATGTGGATGGGTTTCCATAAATGTTAATCATTCACAATATTGACTGAGAGTAGGTGATCAGGCCTGGAAGTAAAGAGATTAGTAAAGAAGTTGTAACATTTGTCAAACTGCAATTAACTTAGAAGTGGTTTCTTGGAGCGCTGTGTTGAGGAGGATGAAAGATTTTCTTAATGTCTGAGCAGAAAGATCATAATCATGGGTGTGATGCAAACAAGCATATTGTGGGGAGCAGCGGTGGTGTGTGTGTGTGTGTGTGTGTGTGTGTGTGTGTGTGTATTGTTGTGCTAGTTCTAAGTAAAGGCTGGCAAACGCCTGTAATAAAAACCAATGAGTAGAACTGAGCAAGTGTAGAATACATAATAAAGAAGATCCAGATGGAGATAAAGTGCTTGGAAAATATATAATGTTAAAATCTTTTTAGATTGTTATTTTTTTAGGACTTCTGAGTTGTGATAAAAACAATGGTGACTACTACATAATCAGAGTCTAAACATAGTGTAACTCATACTACTTCATGAAAACTGAGTATTCCCATTTGTTCCCAACTACACCATTCAATGATGTCATACCAATAGCTTGCAATCATCCATAGTTGGAGTATTAATACAACAAAAAGCATCAAATGTTACAACAATTCAGGCTGTTTTTTCCTTTTGGAGAGTGGGTTGTGAAACCTTTGCCTGCACAGCACTAGTTATGAAGCTCATTGATGCGAATGGGTACAATGACACGTGTTATTCAACACAAAGAAACATCCCAGAAATCATGTTCTTATACTTATATAATGCAGTAATTTTAACCGATGGGCCGTGGCACGCTGATATACCACAAAAGGCACATTGGTAGAATTTCAAAATTCTACCAGTGCTGCAAGAATTTTAAAACATGAAATACCTGACTATTTAGTCAGGAGCACTGACCTTTTTTTACCCTGAGATTGTCTAATTAAAAAACAACAGGCAGCACAATAGTTGTGCTGTGTGACTGAATAGAATTTAAACTATTTTCTTTTTCAGATTGTCAAAAAATATAACGCATTCTTTGGTGTGCTACATTATTTTAGTAATTAGTTTATGAGTACCATTAGATTAAAAAGGTTGAAAATCATTGCTATAATGTCATTTTATTTATTTATTTATTTATTAAACTTGAATATGATGTTTAATATTATATGCCCTGCAATCTTCTAAATACTCTACAAATATGAGTTCATGAGATCCTATGAAATAGTTAACATAGGTAGATTCTACCTGGTAGAAGCTTATAATGTTAGCTAATTACAATAATTAGTTTTACTCCTAGAATAAACCTAGAATATCACAACAGAAAAATGCTACGCAAACATATTTGTTTTTTTCCTTCTTCCCATAAACCTTGAAATTAACAGAATAAGATATCTAGAGTGAAACTTGAGCTTCCTAGCTTTGGACAGAATCATGCTTCCTTTGCCCATGGCATTTTACCAGTCACATAAAATTGCTGCTGTTATTTACAATTTTCTATTTTTTCCCACTAGTAAGATATTGATTTAGCTGACAGAATTTCCTTCCTCTCTTAATCAGTAAAAACAGAATCCTTAAGTGAAGCATATGGTTTATAAAGAGAGATGACATGAGGGCTCAAAAGCTGCCTTAACTATGAGAGCTAAGGCTTTTGCTCTGCAGGTTAAGCTGGTTAGTGCTCAAAACTTAGCGTCCCTGCTGAGTGTCATATGCTGATGTCAGAATGAGACAGAGTCTCAAAAGCTGACTTTGGTTTTATGGCTTTAGCCATTATATTTGTGGTCCCAAAAATCAAACGAACAAAAAAGGTAGCTTTAAAATTATTTTTAGCACTGGCTGCTGTGGCTCAGTAAGAGTGTGGTTCATACACCAAAATGTTGCAAGTTCAATTCTCAGTCAGGGCACATATCTAGGTTATGGGTTCAATCCCCGGTCAGGGTGCCTATGGGAGGTACTCAATTGATGTTTCTCTATCTCTCTTTCTCCTCTTTCCCCTTTCTTTAAAATCAATAAACATATATTTTTAAATTATTTTCAAATTTTATTTCTTTCCCCAAGTTATGAATCTCTTTCATTTAACATGTGTTCATAAGTATGCTTTATCTACTCAAAAACATGCTGGGAACATTTTTAATATAAAAAATATTTTAACTAGTTTTTGGTTTCAAAGCCAACTCAGAATTTAGATAGATTGAATGAGGATTAAAGAAATAGTACATGATTATTTGATAAAATAATGAGAGTTCAATTGGTATGATTTAAATATACAAAGAACATAGTCTGGGCCTTGAACTAAAACGTATTAATTTGTATCTACTTGTCACTTGTTATAAAGGGTATAACAGGCTCTTACACTACAGGTGAATGATAAAACTGGCTTCTGGCTTTGAGAAATTTTAAATATTGGCATCTAAATTGAAGTGGATATTTCTAAAACATTTCCTCCCTGGTAATACATATGCTGTTGTCCCTACCTGGGTGTGCTGTCAATCATCAAATGCTCTCTGAAGCAGATGAGAAAGTGTTCATACTCACTAGTAAGGGATTTTTCCCTTGCTCTAGACTTTCTATCTCAAGCTTGAATGTGTGAGTTAATCCTATTAATCATGCTTTTTCCTCTGTCTTCCTGATCATCCAGATACCCAGGTCCAAAGCCAAAAGCCATCCTCATTCCGTTCTTACTCTCAGTATTCTATTAATGAAAATCATTATTTCTGACCGCCAAATGAAGCCTGAATTCATCTCTGAGTCACCATCTCCCTTTTTCGTAGATGCCACCAGTGTGTCTTCTCTGGGTAACCAGATGGGCTGCTCTATTTTGCTCTCGTCCCTACTCTCAGCAAGTAATTTTCCACATGCCATTAACAGTAATATTTTTTAAATAGACCTTTAAAATATTCAATACTGAACCCAATATTTTCATTTTTAACATGGCCAATAAAACCCAACACGATCTGCCCTCTACCCACCTCTCCTTCCTCATCTGGAACTACTCTGCTTTCCCTAGCCCTCGGAGATTCAGTCAAAGCAAGCTATTCGGTTAGTTAGCATGTCAATCTTGTTTTCCATGAGGGTTCTGCTTTCACTGTTCCCTTTGCCTGGAATGTTTCTGGCTCACATTTCTCATGGATGTTCTCCTATCATTCAAACTTCTACTCCTTTGTGACCTCACTCACAAAGCCTACTTGATCATCCAATTCTTATCATTCTTCCTGCTATATATTCTTCATAGCATTTATTGAATCATATTCATATGCATATTCATAGCATATTATTTTTATATTCTATTTATATTATCTTATTTGTTACTTTAAAACAGGTACTTTGTTGGCCTTGTTAGCTGCCATATTGTCACACCTAAAAGAATGCCTGGCACATATAAAGTTTTTATAATTTGTTAAATATTGAAAAACCATGTAGACACTGAATTTAAAAAGAGAGAATAAGCCACCAACTCAACCGGGGTACAGTGGCAGATTAGAATAAAATGGGCATGATTTGGTTTAAAACTCAGGCCAGAGAATTCAAGATATCTATTTTTAGAGTTTTTTCATAACACATTCTATTGAATTCTAAACATGATAGAAAGAAAATACTAAATCTAATGTTTGATTTTCATATAATTAATGTTTAGTCTTAATTTCTATATAATTGGTTATCATCTTAAAAGGAAACCAGTCTTTAAATGAAAATTGACAGATTTAATAGAAGCAAATAAGGGCAGTAAATTAAATTTGAATTCAGATAAACAAAAGAAAGATTTACTTTAGTATAAGTATGCCCTCAATATTGCATGCATGTTCTTGTACCAACAAATTTCACATTATCATAAATAATTCGTTCATAAAATTATTCTGCTTATAAAATTCCAACTTAGTACTCTGTATTTTATTTGGCAGTCTTACTATAAACATTCTTAAAATTGGTACATTTTCATGAAATTCATTTTTAAACAAAAATCTCTGAATCTAGTCCAGCATAACTAAGAAGTCTCTGGGCTAGAACACATACAATAAAAGCATAAGCTTTGCCATTAAGGATCTCACATGCTAGTCAGAAATAATCACAAAGTGGCAAGGTAACAAAAAATTTGTGGCTTTTAAATACCTTGCAAGGAAAAATAGAGTCTGGTTTTATTTTTAATAAAAGTTTCAGGAATAAATACCATGAATGTGTATGAAACTCAGGGAACACTTCTCAGAAAGTACAGAACATGAAAGTGAGTTTTAAAATAATGAACAAAATTTAATAAACATGAGGGTGGTATTTTTAGCCATGATATTAACTCCAAAATATTGCAGGTGGTATATTGGCAGAACATTTTTTTTTGGAAAGGATTTAGGTTGTGAAATACTGAACAGGTGAATTTGGCAACAATAGAAAGAACCAAATTGTGGAGTCTCTTAATGGTAGATTAAGAAGTATAAGACAAATGTACAGGAACAACAATAAAAAATAAGTATAAAATTTAGTATTGAGACAACTAATACCTATTGGAAATATTCTATAAATGGAAGGCAAATAATAACACATGTTTAAGAATGTTTATTCTGGTGGCAGTGTTTAAGATGAATTGTAGAGTAGAAAAAAAATGAAATAAGCTATTTAAAGAATTTTGGCTTAAGAGAAATACTGGATGACAGTAGAAAGTTTATACTGTGTAACATAGTGGAGTTGGAGGTGGATTCTACCTGGGAATCGAGGACGAGGGGTAAGAAAGATATTTCCAAGGCTTTGCACTTAGTGAAGCCTAAGAATCACAGTGCCACAAATAGATGTGAGAATTCTACATTTAGAGGGAACATGAGTTCAATTTTAGTTAATTTGAATTTAATGGGAGTGCCTTTTAGGTAAATGGTAATATCTGAAGTCTAGGCCAGAAATTTTGAGGTCTTCTTTCACACATAGCCAAAGCTGTGAACTCAAGTAGGTTCTCTAGTGCAGAACTGAGTGTAATGCAATACAGGAAAGGTGAAAGGAAAAGAAGCCTGTATAAGATGTGGTGTCTATCTGGACACAGATTAAATGGAAAAAATGGATATATAAATTGGAAATATGAGCAATGACTATCCAACTTTCAGATGGTCAGTACCCCCTTAAAGAAACAGATAAAAGCTATGAAACTCTTTCTAAGAAGGAAATGTGCAAATATTTATGTGTGAAAGACATGTATATAAGTTCTATGCAACCACTGACTTCTATAAATTTTTCTTCAGTAAAGGGTCATTGTATCACAGACTAAGATTCCCTATTCTAGACAGGGCTGAATAAAAGTGATAGAGTAAGGTCCCCAGAAAACAGAAGTGAATAGGGCTAAGAATAGCAATTGGAAAAAAAGCAATGTGTAGACAGAAGGCTATACATTAAGAGAAGAAACAAAATATTATTAAAGTGGAATGTTAAAAGTATGAACAAATTAAAGAGACCAATATGTAAAAACCAACAGCATTCAGAGCTTGAGAAACACAGTGAAGTCACCACGGATCAAGTAAGGCATTTGGTATATACTGGACAAAGATGTTCAGATCTAAAAGAAACTGCATCTTGAGCTTTAGGAGAGGCTGTTAACACAGAGCCAAGTGTGCAACCAGACAAGAAAAAAAAGACATCACAAGCCTGTCACAGGTCTAGGGAGGAGTTTTCTGGGGAGAGGAAGTCTTTTTAGATGAGGTCTTTATAGCTGTAGAAGCTACATGCTGATTTCCAGAGGCAAGGAAGAAAAGCCAAGTTTAGAATTTACTCCTCAAAGACCCAGCATACATGCTGTGAACACCAATAAAATTATCTGTGAACCCCAAAAAGGAACTTGTCTATTGAGATGGACTCTGACTATCTATGTTAACTGGGCCTAAATTTAAAATAGAGCCTAGTGGTCAGTTACTGACAGAGGCTTCTTAGTGCTCTCTATGCCAGGAAGAACACAAGCGAGACTCTCAGTTTCCCACCCTGTGGCCACCTGAGTTAACCACTGCGGAGTTCTTTCCTCTACATAGTGATGTCATCACCCCAAACAATGGGCTGATCTGCCCAGACAGATCAAAACTGTACAAAATGTATTTGCACTTATTCTGATCAATCCAAACTGTATAATTTGAAAATCTCCTTTATATAAAATAGACTAAAATGGGAATTATGAGGGGAA
Organism: Anoura caudifer; assembly: GCA_004027475.1. Lineage (NCBI taxonomy): Eukaryota > Metazoa > Chordata > Mammalia > Chiroptera > Phyllostomidae > Anoura > Anoura caudifer. Next base: position 27,785 of record PVKU01004684.1, read on the forward strand.
CATTTTCTATTAAATAAACAAACAAAAAACAAACTAAAATAAACAAATAAAAAACAATAGCTTCTTTCTCTCAGTGGAATGTACTTTCAGTTTCTACCAGAGGCTGTTTCATTCATCTGCAAATTTTTATCTGAATAAAGTCCCCACTTTTTTGTTTCACTGCCTTTTGATCTGTTTAGAATGTGAACTCAAAATGTAATATTCTGTGGATACATCTGTGTTCTTGGGAGATAATATAAGTGGGATTATCTCCTTTCATATATACTGTAAAGGTAAAAACAAAAGATTTTAGCAGGTTTTGGGGGGATTATTCCAGTAGATTTGAAGATAATCAGATGAGTTTTATTTCATAAGTTATATAATATACCTCTTCTTCATTTTCTTTTATTGATTATCCTATTTTATAATATATGCTTTTGAAAGTCAGAGATTTAATAAGGAATTTTTTAGAATGGTTGTTCTGATGGTAGTGGATTATTAGAACTCAACCAGTTATTGTCACTAAAATTATCCCTATAGTATTTGGAAGAGTCATGTACATATAATAAATTTTTTCAAAAATATTGAATAATTAATTTAATATAAAAAGTAAATTGTGTTATTTATTAATTATGACCCAGATTATCATTATTTTACAAATTGATTTTTTGAATTATTTTCAGAAACAAATTTAAATAAGCAGGAAAATTTAAATATGATGGAGGAATTTAACGTTAAAACAAGCTTTCAAAATAAAAAAATGAATAATTTTGTAAAACTTAAATGTGAGGAAATATTTGTTGTATTATATTTGTGTTTTAAATCAAATTTCATAGCTAAATGTTTAACATGCTGTATTTGTGTTTTAAATCAGATTTTATCACTATTGGTTTATATTAATTCTGTTTCAAACAGAAAAATAATAATATATTCTGATATTATCAAAATATAACAGTGCTCAGAATTGTTGATTAATACAATTACATTAAATATTTTAAAAATTTTTCCCACTGTTTTTGTGCTGATTTGAAATGAAATTGTTTTTTAAGGGCATAGCATTACTGTTACTGAGAAAAAGCAATTGGTCTCCATAGTTCCTATGAATTTTTAATATGAAAATCACATTATATGTGTTCCTGAGAGGAAATAATTATTTTCTTTATAGAGAATACCATATGATTAAAAGAAAAGTTCTGACATCTTATATTAGAATTTCTTTCAAAATTGCTAAGGCCACTTTAAGGAATGGCCTTCCTCTCAGCCAATAGCAGTGCTGCAGCTAACATTCAGTAATTTTTACTTTGCTTAAACTTCACTACTCTCACTATTTGCCTAAGGTGATGAGAAGAAAATGACTAAAATAATGAGTTAACTTCCACTCTCCTGAAACCAGGCATTCTTAGCTTAAGCAGGCTACATAGTTTCTATATGGCAGAGCCTGCAGAGTACTTTGTGTGTCAAAGTCAGCACAAAACTTTTTGATGTCAGTTGCTATGGCATCCTCCTTTTCAAAAAAAGTGTATTGCAGATTAAATAGCTTTATAAAACATACATACATGGTGAGCACATAAACTACAGGTGCCCCGAAGCTATAATAATTAAAACACCATCTTCTAAAACTTTTAAAAACTTCAATTCTGAAGTATACCTAATAACAAACGCATAGTTGCTTGCACACCTTGTCTGTTCAGGTCAACTCATTTCCCTCAGAGGAGAATCGTCCTTGCCTGGTTCTGAAGGAAATTACAGTCAGGAAGCAAGAAGGCTGCATAAGAGGAGTTGTCATGTACTTCTCAGACTCCAAGGGCTCCCTACCTCCACTGTCTCCCCAGGGCAATACAGAACATTGTCCTTCCTCATTTCCAAATGCCACTTAGAAATGTAGAAGCACTTTTCTGTTTTCCGGAATTGCATACTTGGACTGATGATATGCAAAAATGATGTTATTCTTAGAAGTGCTTGTGTATAACTATCACTTGAGTCTTTACAGACATATTTTTAACTGTTAATTGGTGTCAACACTCCAGGACTGAGAAACTGAGAATAGCAGAATTCTTAGAAAATGGTAGTTAAAACTTTCTTATAATGTCAATAGACCTATACTTTCTGGAGATTCAGGAACATCTTAATTGTATCAATCTTTTACATTACATGTCGAAAATTTTGTTATAGCTCTTCTATGTCATTTTTTCTTTAAAACAGAATATATATTTGTATGTATATACAGGCCTGTCCAGAAAGTGTACAGCCATGCAACGTGAAAAATATAGACATTTATAGAAGAAGATATAAGACGGAAGAAACAGCGTACATAGCACAACGATGCCTCAGACCTGTTCAAAGTAGGCACCTTCAGACCTCACATAGTTCTCCAAATTGCCACCAGCTGCCCCATTGAATTTTCTTGACTCTCACTGAAGGTCTAAATCTCTTCCCTTTTAAAGGTGATTTTAGTTTTCAGAAAAGCCAGAAGTCACAGGGCACCAAATCTGGGCTGCAGGGGCACTGAGTCACCTGGGTGATTTGATGTTTTGCCAAAAAACTCTGCACAAGACACAATGCATGAGCGGGCCTGTGTTGAAGTGATGAAGCTGCCAATCACCAGTTGCCCATGGCTTTGGCCTTCTGAATAATCCAAATAGTTTCTGTGGATGAATGCTCAAGCTTAACACAAAATTTGACGTAGATTTGTTGCTCTACTTGCTCAGTCACTTTGAATGTGATGGTCACAAAGTACACAGGCTGATTCAATGGCATCTACTGCCCCCACTGACTAGTACAATGAAATAGTCATTGTTCACACATGTGCATTCCAGTCTACTCTCATTAGCTGCAGGTTACACTGATGTTGCACAATCCTTTCTCATTATATTAATAATTGGTTGACTTTTTCTGGACAGATCTCATATGTATGTATGCATGTATATATAATATATAATATATTACATATATATTAGTTAGAAAGTTTTCATTTTTAACCCTCTATTATGGCTATATATTTTTGAGTCATTGGCTAGTCTTGCATATTTCTCTCTACATACAAAGTGTACACATTATTCATACTTCTGCCCAAACTCAACTAAATGTTACATTACTTATAAAACCTAATTCTGTAGCATTTCTCAAAAATGGACTTCCTTCTACTGGAAAATTACTCATCTATTTCTTCTCGTGAGTTGGCTTGTATACAGGCCTCCTTCTACTCACATTCTCTAAGGTGAAAACAACTGGTGTGAAACTCCAGTGACCTCAGCTGCTGAAGGTCAGTAGTGTCACTCATAATATTTTTGCTCCTAAATGTACATCTCAAATCCTGTAACAACTTGACAAGAAGGAATTAAACAAAAAATATTTACTGGTCACCTCATTAAAAAAATATAATCAGTAACAGACTTGCATTTATAATCTAATGACAGTCTCTACTATCTATATTTCATACCTTCCTAATTGCTTCACACTTTGCCAAATCTACCTTAAAATTGTTATGAAGTTTAGATATAATTATATATGCAAGGCATATTCTGTAACTGATAAATTATTTAAAATTACTAGCCACATCTGTTAGGTAATGCAGATAAAATACTGGAGAGATGGAGTGGATATGAAATATCACACCCAAATCAACCTTAAGAGAATTTGCTGCCCATCTATAGCATAATGTACCATTGCTAATACCATTTCAAGTAACCAATGAACTATAATGTTACATAGTTTAAAAAAGAAGTGAGTATTTGCATTTTCATATGCTAAATACAGTTCCCTTTCTCTTAAGGCAAGAACACACAGATTCTATGAAAAGGGGGATTTTACAAAAATCCAGATTTCATAATATACTTGATATTCTATATTAGTTCTATAGTAGTGATTATTTCATTGTGTCACTCCACACATATGGCTACAATTAACACAGATGAAGATGTCTAATTTTTGTAACAGATCTTTCCAACATGATTATCTTTTTTTTTCTGTGAATTTGGATGTAGTCATTCTTAAAATTGTTAACATGTTGCAAGTATTTTTAGATCCCCAGATGAAAGTTGCAAACCATACATCTGTGCTTCAGATTTATTTTACTCATAAGCACAGCTTTATAGAACCTAAGAAAATAATTTGTTAATCATCAGTGTTAATACAGATTTGATATATACCAATATTCCTAATGTTCAATCAGCTGTGAAAATGAAGCACTAGTCCTGTGATATCTCAAATATCTATGTCTGCATCTCACTGTGAGAGAGGAATCACTTGTGAGATGTTATGGTTGTTCGTGTAACTTTAAAAAGAAGGCATATTCACAATTCCTTTTTTTTTTCACTCATCCGTATTCTCAGGATGTTCCCTTAGAGCAAAAGTTGGCAATTCAATGTTATTTTGCCTATTTTTGTTTGTCCTATTTGAAACAAATGTCCTTAATTGGCTTATGATAGTAGCAAATCGATTCTAGAATGTCAAGAATATCTGGAAACAGATGGTTGTGTAGATCCCATTGCTCATGGGACCCACTCTGAGTTATAGTGGCCCAGGGTGACACATAATGTTTGAAGTCCTATTTTCCATTAGCTGGCTATGTTGATAATGAATATGTGGGCAGATAAATCCTTATTTTTTGAGAATTCAGTCTCTTTTGCATATCTTCTATTCTGAATGCACAGTGTTCTATATATTCACAGAATACTAATAGATTTTAATTAAAAAGTGACCACATGAAAAAATTTAAAATGTCTCAAATGATGATTGCTCTTTTTTTTTTTTTTTGTCTATCAGACTTGGATAGAGTTGGAGATGCTAAAATAGTACATAATGAATAAAAAACAACTTCATACACTTTAGTTGATTTTGCTCTTTTTCTTTTCAAAATATTGTATGAAACTGCTAGGGGGCCCTGATTGAAAAACTGACAAAATAATTTTATATAAACAATAAAAATATAATGATTAACGTCTTAGTGTCAACTCTTTTGAGGAGCAACTTATGTTTTAAGATTGCAATTATATAAAAATATTGAGATTTTTCTCTACTATACATGTGAGATCTATAAAGTAAAAAAAGATAAAATTTAAATATGCTGTTAACTATCATATAATACTGAGGATAGAAAGCTTAAACTTGAACAAATTACATGTAATTACAAAAATTATATAGTTTTCTATATGCGATATACTTGAAAAATCCTGTTGTACTGTAACAAATTGTATGTGTACAAACTTATATTGTAAATGTACAACATAAATATATACAAGGTGGCTGTGTAGTGGGAGAAAATGCCCTAGGCATTTTTCTCTTAGCTTGGATTCTATTCACCAGAACTTCATACCTGATAACTCCTAATTTGCATACCTGGCCTGTACTACATTTTTATTCAATTGCCTAATCAACATATTTATCCTACTGAAATTTCATAAAATCATCCTCATTCTGTTCCCTTAACTAGTTTATTCTTTAGGATTGTAAAAAAGATGGTAGTAAAAGAAAATATATCTTTATTTTAATAAAGAAATTATCTGCCATTTCTGTTAGATCCCTCCTTAAAACAATGTATTCTTCTTTTTCTTTTTGAAGCTGCATTTTTTGAAGTGGTGATTTACATAATTAACTTAGTGTGTGCAAGGCTTTTAGGCTTTCAACTTTTAAAGAGATATTGTTTTCTTTTTTATTTCTAATTAATGATTTTAGACACTTGTGAGATGAAAATAACTCAGGCCATGACTTTCAGAGACATGGAAGCATGAACTCCATTAGTAGATAAGCTGCCTATGTCTAATGAGTAAGGATGGAGTTCCTACTAAAATAGATAATTGGCAACTATTAATGTGTTCAATGGAAGTGTTTTCTTAAAAATATGAACATTTTGACAAGAGAAATGTGATTATTTGTGGGAAAAAAATTAAGTGACATGTCAGTTATGGTCTCCCTAGAAAAATACTGTGAAATGTGCATATCTATATGCAAACATAAATTCAGTATTTAATGTTTCCTACCAAGAAAAAATCTACACACATAGTTCAAGGAGAAATGTGGACTGGGTTAAATTAATGAGCTGATAGTGGGCATTGTCGCTGCACTGAGTGGACAGAACTCAAACTCTGTGATTGTTGCTGGCTAGGGACACACATTTCCCGAATATACACTGTGGAACTGAGTTGTGGCTGCTGATCAGACTGTCTGGGCGACTCACGGCTGCCCCCGGAAGGACCTGATCGCAAACAGACTGGCCGGCGGCAGGCTCCCGAGAGTGCCTGCTCTGCCCAGACTACCGCGCTGCTGCGTGAATGAGTCACCGCGCTGGACATGGAAACATGCGCACAGTAGTAGACTGGGCACTAAAAGATAAATAAATACAAACACCTCTGTTTCATCCCATTGAACATGGCCTTCTGCCGGTTTCTGGAAGATTGACAACATCTGGCTATTGACAAGCATTGGTACTATCTGTGGCACTTTGTGTTGATTTTTTCTCTGTTTCTGGTCAGTTAAATCCAGACATATTGATAGGGCCATTGCAATTAATGTGTATCATGTGTTTAGATTCCCAAACTAATTGCAATTTGTCAATCTGTGACTTTTATGGCAGAAACTACTCAATGAGTCATAGCCTAACTCTGCTTCTCTTAACTCCTGGTCAACACATCTTTTTTTAAACTTTATTTTTATTGTTGACACTGTTACAGATGGCCCCCATATTCCCCTTGCTTTGTCTACCTCCGTCCAGCCCCCAACCTGCCCTCCCTCTGGCCATCACTACACTGTGGTTTGTGTTCATGCGTTATGCATATGTGTTCTTTGGCTGATCCCTTCACCTTCTTTCATCTAATTCCCCCTCCCATGTCCTCCCTCCCCTCTGTCCTGGTCCACAAATTTTAATAAGGCAGTTTTGTTATTAAATCCAAGTGTTCCTAGAAAAGCAGCACCTCCTCTTGTTTACTTCCTAATACTGAAGTGGGAAAGTGTGGGAAGGGGTGCTATATAGACATATTTTGAATAGTCAAGATTCTACCTTGACCATTTCTAGTCTTCAGGCTTCTTTCTGTTCCTCATTGGAAATCCCAGGCAGGCTGGCCTGAGTGCCTGCCCCACTAAAGGGAGTCAGAGAATTCAAACAATTCTGTTCTATTCACCTAGATGCTTGTTGGAGTGATATGATTTTAGATTATAAAGATAAAGATCACTTTATCTTGAGTATACTGCCCACTGAGGGACCCCTTAGGGGACATTCAATGATGACAACAATAATAACAACACTAGATTATGTAGTTAACATATCTTCACCTTCATAAAGACCATAGTTTTCCCAGAAGGGGATAGTTAAATAAACTCTGAAGTCAATAAAATACTTATTCTTTTCCTGTTTATGGATCTGAATATTAAACAAGCTACATTTTAACAGAAATATATAATGATAGCTGCTAAGAGATCTTTTCCCATTTTATACTCTGTTCACATCCATCCACATTCAATTCTCAATGCATATTTTTGAAATTATTTTAGCAATCAATCTATCCTGATTTTTCTAACCAGGTTTTTGTAATCCAGGGTCTCATGAGGATTTAACAAATTGATATAGTAAGATAATCTTTAACTGTAATTTCTTAGAGTAATTCTAAATCCTTTAGTGAACTTTGTCTTTCTTCTTAAGGGGTTGAAAAGCCCTTAGCTTTTTTGCAAATCTGATCTTTACCAAGTTTCTACACTGTAAGACTAAAATCCAGGTTTAACATTAGTGAGAGAGGAGTATCCTTTTCAAGAACAGGATAAAATGGTGCAGAAAAGGTACAGGAGGAAGAAGGAGCAGATTAAGAGCAAAGAGGATGTCAAAAAACAAGATCCTAGGATGAAGGTAAATTTGCGATAGGATGGAGATTGAAAGAGATAATAAAGTCCACATTTTTATCAGCCTTTTCCAAGAAATTCCCAGGGGAAACAACTTTAGAGTTTTTGTGTATTTTTGATATCTCTTCATGCCAATCAAAAGTGCTAACAAGTGAATATTTATAATATTTGAATCCTTATATTCTAAGGTACCACAAAAAGAACTTACTCATATATGAAGTTTATTCATATACCAAGTTGCCCAGAGTGGCTACTAAAATTCTAAATGGCCTTGGTAAAATTCCTCAGACCTTCAAATATTTAGTGTAACTGGTACAGTAATGATTTTGCAAGTAAGAAGATAGGCAACATTCTATAGACATGTTAAATGAGAGATGATTGCACAGCATTCAGATGACAAGAATAAACAAGAGACAAATAACCACAGACTGTTGTCACAATGCTTCTAGCTCATCCATGAGACCCTTGAGTAATGAAACAAACTGTTTTGCCAAAGACACTTAGGACAAAATAAGAAAGGCTTGTCTGGTACTTGGATGTGAACAGAGTGAAACACTAGTTTGTCAGGGGCAGAACTTACTGGGTCTTTGGGGAGCAGACCTTGAGGACCATTTGACATGGCCTATCCCCTAGCAGTGGACTGGACTGAGTAGCAGGGATGATTCAAAATATTTTGAAAGCACTAATTCATTCTAACAACAAAATCTCAGTGTAAAATATTATACCTGCATTTTCTTTCTTAATAACAATTTTCCTTTTATTTCTCTAGAACTCATTTTATAATAGTAATATTTTCCTATGTCCTGTATTACTTTCTTCCTCTTCTGAGTAACCTCAACTACTTTCAACACTTCAACAATCACAATTGTTAAAGTCAAATTTAAATAATATTATTTATTTATGCCTAGAATATATTGTTTTTTTCATAAATGGACAAATTTTATTTTCATATTTATTTTGTTCCCTCATTAGTAATTTTTTAAATTTTCTCTTATTAATAGAATTTTAATTTGTAGCAACTTTAGGTTTATACAAATATTGCAGATAGGATTCCCGTATACCCCTCAATCACTTTTTCCCATTGCTAACACCCCACATCAACCATTTTATATTTGTCACAGTAAGAAACCAACAGTGGTGCATTATTACTAAACTGAGCACTTTATTCAGAATTCACACATTTTGCCCCAATATTCCTCTTCTGGCTCAGGATCTCATTCAGGATACCACATTACATTTAGCCATCATGTCTCCTTAACTTCCTCTGGTCTGTGATAGTTTCTCAATGTCTTGATGATTTGATTGATTTTAGGAATACAGTTCAATATTTGATAATGTTCTTCAATGTTAACTGAATTCTGTTCCCCTCAAAGTCACACATTGAAACTAACCTCCAACGTCACTGGAATTGAAGATAGGACTTTGAATTAAGTAAGGTTAACAAGGTCATAAGAACAGGACCCTAAATCTGTAGTATAGAACCGGTGTTCTTATGTGAAGAGGATGAGACATCAGAGTTTGGTCTAAGTGCTCACACAGAAGAAAGACCATGTGAGGGCATAGTGAACAGGAGACCACCTGAAAGCCAGAAAGAGAAATCTCATGGAAACCAACCCTATGGCACCTAGATATTGGACCGTTAACTTCCAGAACTGTGAGAAAATAAATGTCTACTGTTTAAGTCACCTAGTGTATGGTATTTTGTTATAGCAAGCTGAGTCAATTTGGGTTTATCTGTTGTTTTTCACAAAATTAGTTTGAGCTTATTGCTTTTTGAGAAGAAAACATAGTTGAAGTGCCATTTTCATCACATGGTATCAAGGGTGCATACAATCAATATGACACGATATATTATGTTAACCTCGATCACTTGGCTGAGGCAAAATTTACCAAGTTTCTTCATTGTAAGATTACTTTTCCCTCTCTTCCTTTTTCCATACTGTACTCTTTGGTAGCAAATCACTGAGTACATTCCACATGATGTGGGAGGAGGTTAGCTTGCCTCATGAAGTGAGGAATAGTTACAAAAGTTATTTGGAGTTCTTAGGAAATACATCCATTCTCTTCTATTTATTTACTTATTCAGATGTTTATCTGGATCTGTATGGACTTATTTTCTACTTTACTTTTTTACTTTATAGTCTATTACTAGTTTAGTTATTTTGATACTCAAATTACTTTAGCTTTGGCCATCGGGAGAACACAAAACTCCAGGACTCATCTTAAAATACAGCCTATAGCTAACCATGTGGTGTTTCCCACCATTTCATCCTCCTGACTTTCACAAATGTAATCCCTGTTGTGAGACCTGTAGTCATCAGTCCCTGGTTTTCTCCAATTTTGTCTACGTGCACTCTTAAAATACTTATGGATTTTTTGAAAGATATAATAATATATGTAAAAATTTGGTAGTATTTTGCTATTATTATCATATTGCTAGATGAATACATTATTCATGTTACTGTAGTTCATGAATTTTGATAAATACTTTTATGTAAATATAACAACATATACATTGTGTATCACATATATTGAGAAACAAATCATATTGTGCTGAATCATTTGAGTCAGATGAGAGCTTTTTCAATATAACAGAAGATCAAATGTAAAATACCCAATGGAAATTACAGCTAAAGCTTATATGAGATAAATCAACATGTATTTTAACAAAAAATATCATCTGCACTGTTACTATCATTCTTTCAAAAGTAATATTAGAAAAAATGAATACTTATTTATTCTTTCAGTTATGTCTATACCTTAAAATTCAAAACAAGCAATTTTTGGACAATCTTCATTGTAATAGAATTATATAGCTTAAATCCCCCTCTAGGAAATGTTTTTCTTTTTCAAAAATATCTATACATACGTTTCCTCTCCAATCAGAGCACAATAGTTGTTTGCAAAATAGTCATGAAAAATATTATTACTAAAGGATAACAGTGATTGAATTTAAATGATTCCCTTAAAATGTATTTTGTACAAGGAAAGGATGAAGAGACCTCATTATAGATGTAGATGTCATGTTTTTCTTTTTCCCCTATGGTTGCCTCATCAGCACTTATACTCCTTATTCCTTCCTCTTTATACACAAGCCTGTTCAAGAATGTTCATGTGGTGGACTGTATAGCCATCACTTTTGTGTGACCTGGGTAGACATGCTCCACTATGGACAGAAGACTGCATCACCCTCTCAGTAAGACATTATTACAGATTTGTTATCTGCTGCAGTCTGAAGAGGCTTACATATTGGAAAATCAAAAGTTTGTTAGAGTGAGACCAAATGAATTAAATTATGAGAAATGCTATCATAAAACTATTAACTTCTGTGAGAATTTTGGGCAGTTTAGGATAAGCTGCATTACAATGTGAAAAGTTGATTGTTGTGATACATTTGCACAGAATCAAAAGGGTAGGGAAAGATGTGGAGAGAGGTGCCAATGGTTGACAATAAAAAGATACAAAAATTTTTAAAAATTAAAAAGAAGAAGAAGAAATAACAGGTAGGTAGAATACAGGAACTCCAAGGTATAGCATTAGATAATACATTATTTCCTTCTTTTAAACTGATGAGAAAAGATGATTTGATTTTATGCTATAGCATATCTTTTTCAGAGCATTAAATCAATAGAAACTACTCTTCAAAAACCAGTACATGACTTCTAATAAATAAAAATCATATGCATTAGTCTCCATGCAAGATATCATTTCTGTGCTATGAAATGGATTATTTCTATAGGACAAAGAACAAGAAACAGTTCTTGTGCCATTTTGCATTCTTACCAGCATCCTTGTCAGGATATGGTATTGTCAGTGTTTTGAATTTTTGCCATTCTAATAAGTGTGCCTCATTATTTACATCAAGCATTAAAAAAAATGACAGTTTATTTAAGATAAATTCTGGGGATCTAGTGGATAGCGTGGTAACTAAAGTTAATAATACTGTACTTGAAATTTGCTAAGAGAATAGAACTTGTGCTCTAATCATACACAAAAAAAGATTAACTGTGAAGTGATGGATGTTTTAATTAGATTGATTGTGGTAATCATATCATAATGCATATGTCTATCAAATTATCATGTATATGTTACATATATAATTTCATTTGTAATTTAACAAAGTTGGAAAACTTTAAAAAAGAGACATTTCTGAAGTAGGCATCAAAAAACTAATAAATATATGTGTATGTGTTATGTGTATTTGATAGACAGTTTGGATATTAACATTTGTCAATCAAGTAGTCTAATTTATGCACAGAAATGCACTTATTTATATTTTTATATATTTTTTCAAATATACTTTAATATATTTTTTCTCCTAGCATTTTGATTTTTATTTTTATTACATTGCATTGATTTTTCTATTACAGTTGTCCCATTTTTCCTCCTTTTTTCCCCTCTACCTATCACCTCCCACCCCCTTAAGCAATCTCCACACCATTGTGCATGTCCATGGGTCAGGCATATAAATTCTTTGGGTGTTCCATTTCCTATACTGTACTTTACATCACCATGGCTATTCTATAACTACCTATTTGTACTTCTTAATCCTCTTACTCTTTACCCATTGCCCCACTCACCTTTTCCTGTCTGGCAAGCATCAAAACTCTCTTTGTATGCATGATTCTGTCTCTGTTCTTCTTGTTTGCTTAGTTTTTTTTAGATTCATTTGTTGATAGACATGTACTTATTGCCATTTTATTTTTCATAGGTTTGATCTCTTTTTTCTTGTATAAGGTCCTTTGACATTTCATATAATAATGATTTGATGATCATGAACTCCCTCAGTTATTTTTCTTGTCTGGGAAGCTCTTTATCTGCCTTTGATTCTAAATGTTATCTTTGCTGGGTGGAGCAATCTTGGCTGTAGGTACCTGTTTTTCATAATTTTGAATATTTCTCACCAATCTTTTCTAGTCTGCAATATTTCTTTTGAGAAATCAACTGACAGTCTTATGGGAATCCCCTGGAGATCAGTGGTCTCTATCCTCCAGGTTGCAGACCAGCTTGAATGTAATGCACTTGAATCATTCCAAAACCATCCCCCTGACTCTGGTTCATGGAAAAGCTGTCTTCCATGAAACCAGTCCCTTGTGCTAAAAAAATTGGGACTGCTGCTATAGGTAACTAGCTGCTTTTCTCTTCCTATTCATGGGGATTTTATTATGAGGAATGTGTACTTTGTACATCCCATGTAAGAAAATAACTGGCACACTTGCTTTATCTCTACCAATAAACAAATATCTCACTCCACACTATACAGTTTCTTTCCAGGAACAGACCAGCACCCCATTTGTTTGGGGAACAGCCAACTACTGTGGCAAGAACAGCCCTGCAAGCAACCTAGTTATAGAACTATGTTGTAGTCTCTTTCAGAGACTACAATACATTTATTAAGTCTCTCTCATATCCTTCCTGAAATAAAAAATGACAGTTTATTAAAGAATTTATTGTGTCTTACTTTATAATATTTTATTTCTGTTTCTTACTCTTTTCTAAGTCAGTTATTTATATGTCACATCTGTTGTAGACACTGAACTGGTTTTAGCACCCAAAGAAGGTTTGCAGAATAGAGAAGATAATTCCATAATGTGCATCATTATGGAATTTACTTTGTCCTCAATAATATATAGTAATTTTTACATGAAGATTTTATAAATAGCTGTAATTTCTACAGCTTTGCTTTTCCTTTTGCAAAGGTGAGGCAGGAATATAGTGAAGTATTAACCTTCGCTGGTTTCATTTTAGACTTTTTCAATTTTTATTTTCAAGAATAAGACCATATCCTCTAAAAAAACTTGCTAATAAAATATAAAAATTGCTATAAAGTATGACCTGCCACACTTTTTGATGCTGAAGAGTACAGGAATTTTGGTGTGAAGTAAACTTGTCATATTATACAAGATATATTTTTACTAACACTGCCAAACAAATACTAAGTCATTAAGGAAAAATAAATATTCTTGGTGAAAATTTCTCAGTTAACATGACAATCTAATCAATATAAAATGCTATGTAAATAAGCCAAGTTTCAAAAGAACTATTTTCCCCTGGATAAAAATTTGACACTAAAATTCTGTGGTGATGCTGATAAACTTGGCTTCAGAAATGTGCCATTGATTCCACACCAGTGAATATCTCTTTCTTTCCCATCTTCAATGAAGAACTTAACTCTAAATTACAAATAAAATATTATTTTGTCCATTCTGTTTGCATCGCCATTAAATTTGTATCTCACTGTATTAGGGGCACACACCATAAAACCCACTAGAGATAGAAGCAACATATGATATCAATGTATTGTGAATAACTTTTTCATGGGGGGATGTGGGGTTGGGGATTAGATTGATTCAATGGTCAGAAACAATTTTGTTCCTTCAATCAGGTATTGCAGAAAAGGTCAGATGGAAAAAGTAAATGTTTTCTTTTTCTGACAGGGGGTCCAGAGGGCCTTGTAACTGATACATTTCAATGACTGATCAGTATTTTTCAGCAGACTATAAAGGATTAAAGGTTTCAAATAAAATAAAAAATCCTCAGATTCCAAAATCAACATGAAAATTCCAACCTCCAAATAATCTTTGTATACTCATTGGCTGCACTTCACAGCGATCATCTGCACATTATTTTCATATGGATCTCTGTCTTCCATGCAGCAGGAAAGAATTTCTCCCCAGGTCCTTTTCAACTTACCTATAATGGAAATGGCACATTTACATCTCAAATATTCTCATGAGTTTCCAAAGGCATAACTGATTTTTTAAAAAGATTACTCAGTTCCTTTGGCTGAACACATGCATATCTATAATAATATAAATAGTCCAAATATCATCTTTATGCTGTCCATTCAAAAGTAAAATAAGTTCCCACATTGCCATTTGACAATACCATTCATCCATACCATTTGACAATATTCCACCCAAATGAATTAGTAAGTAGTGAAATCTTGGGGTGAGAAATAGTTTAGCAATATCCATATGAAAACCATTTCTCCTAGTGAAGAGTTTACACTCCTAAGAGATGTCACACACATTTGCTACCCAGAGTACCATTTTTTATTGATTATCAATCCAGAAAGCCATTTTCATAAACTTGCATTCAAACACCAGACAGAGATCGTGACTATTGGTAATGGTGAAGTTAAACTACTTAACTTGCCCAGCTTAGTCATCAGAAGATAATGATGATGGTTACTTGAGAATGTATTAAAAGCCTGAGAGTCATATGTGATCACATTTCTTTAAAGCTATACTTTTTTTTGGCTTAGCATCTCTTCATAAGTGCATCATTAACATTCAGAAGAAATTACAAAAAGGATAATGGCTAGAAAATAATCTTTTTAATGATTGCTGTTATATTTTTAAAGAATGATTCATTGGCAATAAAGCTTTAAAAGTCTACTGAATCGTATATCATAGTGAACATGTACTTCCATATTAGCCCGTTTCAAGAAAAGGCTCCCAAGGAACGTGGACTTCACCTGACAAAGAACCCAAGCTCATTACTACTAGAGTAATCAATAACCTCTGCTAATGTGTTCAGCTGGCGACACAGACCAGATCAATAAAACCTGCCACATGCTTTGGTTTTCGGAAATGAAGCCTTTTAGTTCTTAATTAAGGGAGAGACCTCACATCCGTAATGATGTTTGCAATGAATATTACCACAGAGGACATGAGAATGGATCTGAGTTTTTCATTAAAGCACTGCATATGGAAGGAGAAAAAAAAAAAAACAAAAAAACAAAGGTTGAAAGTACAGGGCCTTTCTTTATTGCTTCCTTAGCATTTTGAAATGTAAATCCATAGAAAATAGTGCTCCCCTTGAAGTGAGAAAATGGCAGAAATTTACTTTTAGAAAGAGTGGCAGAAAGCAAAATTTATTTCCTGAAAAAAAAAAAAATCTCCAAATGGCAACCAAACGAGGCAATACTTTTGAAGCAGAAACCAGAAAACCAACTGCCTGAAGAATTTACAGAGATGATACAGAAAAGTGGAGCAAATCACAACAATATATAAGCATTTGCTAGAACCTAGCCCTAGAATTTAACATCATTCAATCTTATCCAGTGACCTGCATTATTTGGTTTTTAAGAATCTGGACATCTTTGTAATATAATCTTGTCATTTAGGATCTTAAAAGTTTAGAACCTTAAGCAGTGTTATAGTGAGGAAATGCTTTATAAAATATTAGATATTCACCCAATAAAAATAATGAACTAATATAGGGCTTCATACATGACCCTGAGATATACCAACTTTCTGAAAGGTAAAAGACAAATTATCAATGAGCAAAGGTTTTTCCTGTTTCCAAAAATAATTTCATTACTAATAACTTTGAGTATGAAAGCAAAATGTCCTTGGAACATACCTATAAAAGTCAGAGATACCTGCCTGCTTTGTCAAATAAGGTAGAGATAGAGGACTCAGCTCAGCTCTGAGTCAACACCTGTTCATTCTTCCTTGATACTTCTATATGTGTATTTATTCATTCTGGTTGGGTATGATGGACTTCCTTAGGTCAGGAGAGTTTCACCTAGTAACTTATTCATAACATGGATAGTTCTGACTTTAGACTTTTTAAACAATATTAGCTTGGATGTGCTGAAAAAATTGTTATTTCTAAATGTTTTTTCACTAACTTTGAATATTTGCGATTTAAGCAATGTTTTCTGTGTATAAGTGAGTTTAACTCTTGAACAGATTGAAATAACCTCTTAGTGTTTCCCAAGTCTTTTTTTTCTCCTTTGTTACAGATTTAGATCAAATAATGCCTTTGGAAAATTCACCTTTTTATCTACATAAAGAATGGGGGCAGATGTTCCCAATGCTTTGTATAGCTTTAAAAAGTTTCAAAACCCTGATGTGTTCTGCACATGAACCCTTTTGCTTACACTGGTGTATTTTTAAACTTATTGGCTACACACCAGCTATCCTACCCAACTAGCTACAAAATCACTAGGGACGCTGTAGGAAGAGAACTCAGGACAAATAGAAGTAGTCACATGGTAGCCTAAGAGAACTAGCTTCAAATGAGCATAAGCACTTACAGAACTATGCAGTTACATAGACATAGCCACAGGGATTGGAAATTATTGATAAGAAAATTCTGCTCAGATAATTATAACTCCCATATGTGTCCCCCTTTAATAAAAATAAGATCTTAGTATTGTATTTTGTATTATATGTGTATGTATAAATAAAGTAGGAGGAAGCAGGGGAAATAGGAAAGAAGGGAAGGGAAGGGGGCTGAGATTAAGAGAGATTTATGAGACTTTTAGTTAAAAGATGAGAATCTGGTTGTGTTTAGCCACACTACAGCAAAGTTGGCTTTTCTCAATTATTACATGTTTTTGGTTTGTTATTTTATTTTTTTTCCAGTTAATAACACTTGTGCCCGACTTGGCAGTAGCCATTTTATACAAGTAAGCTCATTAAAGGTTTTAAGTGAATCTATAGAGTAAATAAATAAAGTCTATGATTAATGTACTATTATTGTCTTACTTTAGCAATAAGAATCATTGATATTACCATTTCAAAAATAATTGCCCAAGACAACCAGAAGGCAGCTGGGTTTTGAACTTTGAACTCTCTGAAACATATTTTCTCTCCATTTGTTTGGGCAAAACTTTGTGGTGCCTCAAGAATTTCAGGAAACCTAAAAAAAACTTTGCTTTTCTCCTTGAGAATCTCTAAATTAAGTCTTAAGATAGACATAATTTTGCCATTACTGGGAAAATTAACTAATATTTACTCAGTAGTAACAAGTTATAAATTTAGAACAGAAATATTAAATTCCCATTCCATATTTTGTCAAAACTATTTTATAACTATGTCTGCAGTAGCCTCATTTGTTCATTTCTCCCAGTATACATGTGATGCTTTTTAATATTTTGTGTTTCTTTGCCATAAACCTTTTTATACATGCCTACATAAATTATTTACGGTTCCTATTATTGCAAAAATAATAATAAATGGTAGTAATTTAAATGACCTCTCACAAAACATATAGTGTATGATACAATGATTAGTTTATAAGCAGTGAATATACCTTCCCTTGAAAAATAAAATGCTTTAATAGCCAATAATATATTGTTGAGGACATGATAGATTAATTGTTTAAATGTTCATTTTTTAAAAATAACATATATACTGAAGGAAGGTAGGCTTAGGTTAATCTTGCCTCTGTTTTCTTAACTCTGCACTTGATGAGAGGTCAGTCTTTTCCATCCCCTAAGAGGGGGCAATCTATCTCCAAAGCTTCAAGCCATAGGCTTTATTGGTCACAGAATGTGAAGGTTGTATGAGGGTTGGGATTGTATTTTTCACTGTCATAAAAAGAAGGATTAAATAAGCTATAAGTATGCTTTTTTTTTTCTTTAAACCAGGCTTGGGAGTAAACATAAACAAACTAAACTTCTTGCTGAACAAGAAACATTTTTAGTAGATATCCTGCATGCAGCCCTGCAATTGGTAATAATAAAAGGTTTTAGAATAAAGAATCATTTGGTAGCACAGTAAGTTCTGAGTATTTAATTAATGAGGAAACCTTTTTGTTAGAGATTATACAACTTGTGATATATTTTTATCTTTCAAATAGCTTATTTTAGAAAACATCAACCACAGAACTTTCAGTGTTAGGGTTAATTTTATGGCATAATTTGAAAATTATTTGTCCAGAATTTCTCGAGTAAGCAAAGAGAATGATTATATGCATGTAGATATTACTGAAGTAAATGATCAAAGTAAATTAGATTTAGTTAATATATTTTATATTTATTAGAAGCACAGAATGGTATCATAGGATGAGGTAGAAGAAACTTTAATGGAGAAGGGGATCATACAAGAAATATATTGATCCAATACCCAGAATATGCAAAACAAAACATTTTTTTATTTCTTATTCACATGATTAATTAATTAAATTTCCTTACTACAGACATAGTAAACCAAGATTTAGAGAATGTAAATTTTTTAGGTTAAACAAAAGTAAATAACTATTATTTACAGAGGATGAATCTCAATTAAATTTATTTAAATACAAAGATCATTATCTTTTCAGTAATAACTAGAGGAAGCAATCTACCCAGAAGTATTTTAAAGACACACCTTTTATTTTACAATGAGGAAGTGGAAGCATGAGAAATTAATTCTTAAATAAGGCCTCACATGAGAGCAATAGATCATTAAGTAATCAAGCAGTGGTATTTCAAATTAATATTTTCATTCTTTCTGGTACCAGCAAAATTCTAAGTAGTTGGTACTTGAAGTCTATGCATTTTACACAAGTTGCAACTATCCTAATATAAAATATGTTTTTAAATTATAGAAAAAAGTAAGAAAAACACCAGAAACAAAACCTAGTCCAACTGTAAATCACTGAAGGAACATATTTGATTGTTGTAATTTTCAAATGACCTGAAAGCTGCCTCTCAATATTGGTATCATAGCAATATACAACTGATTTTTTATGGCCCCATTACTTATTCAAATATGTTAGAATTTAGTTTATAAACAATCAGTCAATATGATTGCATTTAATGACATGTGGTGTCAATAATCCTACCACATGCTTTTGCTTTTAGGAAACATTCCCTTTTATCTCTTAATTAAAGGTTACTCTTTCATTCATTTGGGCTCCCTAGATGTGTAGGAATATTCAAGAGGAATAGAAAAGCAACATTAACAATGATATCTAATAACTAACTTAGATATCAATTAGAATTTGTAAATTACCAGTATACCCCAGTTCCAGAAAACCTCATGCAAAAATTTTTACAAAAAATAGCAAATTATTATTCATATCAGATAAATTTTGTTTGGTATAACATTTGTTAATTATAATTCTGTCATGCTAAGGCATTTAAAGTCTAATTTACCTAATAAACATATTTTATTTTGCTCTGAAATTATGGAAGACACATCACTCTCAATATACTTGTTTTCTCAGATTCTGCTTTCGTTCTTTCCTTTTTTTGAAACAAAAAAAGTGGCCACTCTAAGATGTCATTAAATGCAATCATATTGACTGATTCTTTGTAAACTAACTTCTAACATTTTGGAATAAGTAATCATCGTACCTTGGTAGTTTGGGTTGTTTCTGAGTGTTTAATCATAACATTTGTTTGGCTGATAATTTAAGTATTTTGTTTAGATGGAATCCAGTATATTCTTTCTTGTGATTTTTATTAAATGCTATTTTCCCCCATGGCCATTTATCCCCCTTATAGCTCCTTCCCCCAATCACCAGACTGTTGTCCATGTCCATGAGTTCTTTTTTCTTTCTGCTTTACCCCTCCACCCCCTAACCAGCCCTCACCCAGAGCTGTCTGCCTGCTCTCTATGAGTCTGTCTCTATTTTGCTTGTTAATTCAGATTGTTCATTGGACTCCACATATTAGTGAAGTCATATGGTATACGTCTTTCTCTGCCTGGCTTAGTTTACTTAGCATGTTCTCCAGGTCCATCTATGCTGTCACAAAGGATAAAATGTTCTTCTTTTTTATGGCCAAGTAGTATTCCATTGTGTAATTGCCCCATAGTTATTTTATCCACACATATACTGGTGGACACTTGGGCTACTTCCATATCTTGGCAATTGAAAATAATGCTGCAATGAACACAGTGTTGTGTACATACTTTCCAATTAGTAAAATAGGAGGATACAAAATTAATATTTAGAAATCAGTTGCATTTTTATATGCCAATAATGAACTATCAGAAAGGGAAATTAAGAAAACAATTCATAATTGCTTTAAAAAGAATAAAATACCTAGGGATAAATATAACCAAGCAGGTAAAAGACCTATGTTTGGAAAATTATAAGACACTGAAGAAAGAAATTAAAGAAGATACAAATAAGTGGAAGCACATACTGTGTTCATATATAGGAAGAATTAACATGATTAAAATGTCCATACTACCCAAAGCAATCTATAGATTCAATGTAATTCCTATGAAGATACCAATGACATATTTCACAGACCTAGAGCATATTTCAAAAATTTATGT
The DNA here is from genome assembly GCA_004027475.1 of Anoura caudifer. Taxonomy (NCBI): domain Eukaryota; kingdom Metazoa; phylum Chordata; class Mammalia; order Chiroptera; family Phyllostomidae; genus Anoura; species Anoura caudifer. The sequence continues at coordinate 48,601 of PVKU01004684.1, forward strand.
GGAACGAAAAACGGCCCCACATAGCAACAACAATCCTGCGAAAGAACAATGTTGGAGGAATCATTCCACCTAATATCAAACTATCCTATACGTCCTCTGACTTTTAAGCAGACATAGAGAGCTGCAACTAATGCCAAGAGTTAACGCTAATCCAACCAGGATGGCTATAAATAAGAGGAACCAGTTAAGGTTTCTATAAGCCAAGCTTTTCACAGTGAAGAATTTCTAAATTTTTATAGATTGTCATCTGTTTTTTTTAAGTTTTATTAGTCTACATATTTTTGTCTGTTTTAATTGATGCCAAAATGAAGGTTACACTAGACCAACACTAAAGGTTTAATGATAAGGAATTCTAAGTCAGGAAATATCAAGGTTAGTATTCTAAAGGTCAGAGTTACTGTGCACATTTAGTTTACAGCATATCTAACAAAAGTCTCCCACACATAGCTGGAAGAACTGTTGTTTGAATGAGACCATAAATTATTATTGGAAACCTATATTCCTTAGGTACTTATGTTGTCTTACTGATGCTCAACAGGCTGAAAACAAGGTCTATACTGGCTGGGATGATTGTGATTATTAAGAAAAAATAGGCTATTGTAACTATAAGGCAAACTGGGGTCTATATGTGCAACCAGAGGATTCACTAGAAGTTTCCTAATTACTGTCATGCCCAATAACAAACGTTAAGTAATAAGTACATCATGTCAGTTGAACCAGGACAACTAAATACATAGGCATTTTAAGAACGAATTTAACTCTCATGAATTTAAAAAATAACAGTGGTCACCTGAGGTTCTGACTTAGTGCAAAGATATCATGTGATGGGTTGTAGGAAAAGGAAGTGATAAGTTACTATAGCCTTAAAGTCACTTGCAGAAATGAAGACTTAGCAGTTTACATGAGTGTGCAAGAGAGAGAGAGAGAGAGAGAGACATTATATGTAACTGTACACATTTACCTGTATATATTAACTAATTATATTCCTGCTCCTTTCCTTTTCTCTTTAATTTCATAAGAAGAGTATGAGTAATGTTTAGATTTACCATTGAGTCCCTATGTCACAAAACCAGAAGAAGCCACATGTAGATTTGATTGGGAAGCCTTCATATCACCTGAAGACCCCAAATAATCAAAATTAATGAAATCATTGATGAGACTTTGAGGAGAGAACAATAGTTGTGTTTTATGAACTATAGTTGCATCATATTAGAGATGTGATGTTTATTTGGGAATTAATTATAGTATAGTGGTGAAATGAATGCAGAGAAATGTTTTAAATGAGTGCTGAACAGGTCGTTTGTCTCTTTTCTCTCAGATCCATTCTCCCCTCTCTTTATTCTGTATTTCATAGAGGCTGGTGGTCACTGTCTGTGCTTCCTAGACTAATTTGCCTTAGCTTGCCAATCTGATTATCTGCCAGCTTGATTTGGCCAATTGAATTCCTAGAGGGAATTGCTATTTCAGGAAGCATCTCTGTGTATTTGTGGCTTCGGTGAGATTCCAGATGCCACCAACACCCTTTCTATCTAGAGTTCTGACTCTTGCTGGACAACAGAGCTTCTTTCCTCTTGTGCCCAATGTGTTCCTATTGTTTCTTCATCCCTGAAATGTGACCAGTGTTATTACTAAACTCTGATAGACTTATCAGCAGTTTTGTTATCTGAGCAATTTGCTTAATTAAGTTCCTAATTTTATGAATTATGCCTGCTAATAATTAATTCTCTCATTTTTATTTGCATAAGAAAATTTTTATTTCTCTTCTCACTTATGAACGTGAGTATATAATTCTGGGTAGGTAATTGCTGTTGCCCCTGCTTTTCTCAGCACTTTAAAGATGTCTGTCACTCCATTGTCTTTGGCTTGTGTGGTTTCTGATGAGAAATCAATTATAATTCTCTTTTATCCTGGGAACATAGTTTTGTTGTTGTTGTTGTTCCCCCCACCTGCCTTCAAAATTTTCTGATTATCTTTGATTTTCAGTAGTTTGACTTCATTTGTTTTTATCCTTCTTGGTGCTCTTGGAGATTTTGGATTTTATATCAATCATTAATTATGGACAATTCCCAGGTATTATTTCTTCAATCATTACCACTTTTCTCTATTTATTCTCCTTCTGTGATTCCAATTATAAATGTTTTATACTATTTAATATTGTCCTATTGCTCTTAGATGTTCTTTTTTATTTATTTCACTGTTCATTCTCTGTTTATTTAGGCTAATTTATATTTTTTGATTATTGTGTTCATTAGTGGTTTATTATCTATGTTAGTTGGGTTGATGAAACCTTTTTTACTGTTTTTTTCCCCTTAATTTATAACATTTCAGTTGGATTATTCTCTTTGGGTGCATAAACATACTAAGACTGCCCATATGATCTGACATGCTGTTGCCTTTTCCATTGGAAATGTTAACATATTAACCATTACTTTAAATTTCTTATCAGACAATCCCAATATGCATGTCATCTTTTAGTTTTATCATGATACTTGCCTTGTCTCTTGAATAGTGTTATATTTTGCTTTTTTATCATGATACTGGCCTTGTCTCTTGGATGTGTGTTATATTTTGCTTTTTCATCTATTTCAAAATATTTTATTGAAATATGAACAACTTGTTTAGGTCAGTATAAACTGAGGCAATAGTTTTTATGTCTAGAAACATAAATTTTTTACTTCTAGTAGTCCTTTATTGAGAAGTTCTAAGTTATTCTAGTTAGGGTTTGAGCTAAATCTGAGTTTTTCTGTTGTTGCTCTGACAGCCTTCAATTAATTGAAGTCTTCACATACTAATCTGTTGTGATTATCTTGCTTCACACAACCCTGCCAGCCTGCACTTGGCCTTCACCTGCTAGTGAATTATTCTAGCTCAACTCTTTTACACCATGTTCTATCTACTGCAGGTAAGAAAAACCCCTGGGCATATTTTACCTGTTTCTCCATAGATATGGGCCAGATAAAGGCCATGTGACCTCAATTTGTTGATAGGTTCAAATAATTCATGAAGTTCATACTTTTTGCTTAAATTTTGGAGCAACCCTATTTCCTGCTTTCTGCATCTTAGAGCAGAAGTCAAACTTCCTGTGATATAATTTTATTCCATCAGACGCATTTATCAGTCTCCTATTAACTAAATATCCCAAACCAGGCTAGCTCTTGAGTATTCAGAGTTTTTCTGAAGAAGGTATAAATCTTAATCTCAAAAATATTTAATCCCTTAGAGGTATCATGCTTAAAGGCATACAAACATGTAATAATCATGGAAAAGTCCTTTTTGGAATCAATAGGGCTTCAACAGGGCATGGACATTACTATCATAGGGCCCCTGTTGCCAAGTTAGGAGAATAGATACAAAGAGGTAATGTTGGCCACAAGATAAATTAAGATTATGCAGTTGATCTAGGAAGGAAATAAGATGTCAATTACATGCCACATACATTATTGGGGAAATATAAATGTCAACGATGATATTTCCTCTATTCTTGTAAAGTATACTCATATTTTGTGTAGTGGAGAAATTCTCACCCTCTCCATTACACTCGTTAGAGTATACTAGCCCACACTTAATGTACTTCATTTAGTATATTTATGGCAGTTAATATTTATATCACCCAGTTTAGAAGTTATATATATTCTAACTTGTAATGTTCATTTTTCATATTTTTACACCTAAATAAACTATAATATTGAAAAATGATAAAGGCATGTTATTGCTTCTTTATTATGCAGAGAGTCTGTGGTCAAGAAAAGAACCTGAAATTTATGATGCAAAAGAAAGGACTTACATCCTGATCTTATTTTTTTTCTAATTTTATTATCTTAAGCAAGCTATTTATACTCATTAAGCCTTGGATTCTTTAACTACAATGTGACTGGTTCCCAGGATGCTGAACAAATATGAGAATTGCTGAACTCAGAGTGAGGTGGATGAGTAAGTGACTTTTGAAATCTCTTTCCTGGATAGGAAATCATACAAAAACATTAGAAAGAAATATTTGTTAAAGATAGTTCTGGCTCCATATGAAAACTGTAGCTAAACTCCATTTATACTTCCACAAATTCCTTTATCAAACAATAGTATTAATAGTAAGTATTATCTCCTTGATGTTAAAATATACTGAAAATTTCTGGAGGGGAAATATTCTATGTAAATGTATTATATTTTACTGATAATTTATAAGAAAAAGGGAAGGCTTTCTAGTTCATTTAATTAATAATTGTTCCTTTCAATGCTGCAAGTTTATACATACATAATTCATTTTTGCTTTACTGCCCTGATATGGACATATTCCAGTAAAAGTATCTTAATTGAAAAACTGAGCTAATGCCCTTTAACTCAAATAGCCCTAGTTGAGGTAGCCATTGAACACAATTAAGAAAGCTTTCCTTATGCATACTCTTTTATTTAAATATTTTATTGTTTATACTATTACAGTTGTCACATTTTTCCCCCTTTGCCCCGCTCCATCCAGCCCATCCCTCACTCTCACAGTCCATCCCCACATCATTGTTCATGTCCATGGGTCATTCATACATGTTCTTTGACTTACCCATTCACCATCTTTCAATCAGCCCCCATCTTGCCTCTCCCCTTTTACAGCTGTCAGTCTGTTCCATGTTTCTGTGCTTCTGATTCTACTTTGATTATTATATTATTTTGTTCATTAGAGCCCAATTATAAGTGAGTTTATATGGTATTTATCTTTCACCTACTGTCTTATTTCACTTAGCATAATCTCCAGTTTTATCCATGCTGTCACAAATGATAAGAATTCCTTCTATTTTTTTAGAATATTTTATTTATTATTTTTTAGAGAGGGAAGAAGGGAGGGAGAGAGAGAGGGAGAAAAACATCGATGTATTGGAGAAACATTAATTGATTGCCTCTCCCATGCCCCTAAATGGGGACTTTGCCTGCAACCCAGACATGTACCCTCCCTGGGACTTAGACCAGTGACATTTGGGTTTGCAGGCCACTGCTCAACCCACTGAGCCACACCAGCCAGGGCAAGAATTCATTTTCTCCCCCTTTTTACTGCTGTACAGTATTCCACTGTATAAATGTAATACAGCTTTTTTTTTTTTAAATCCACTCATCTACTGATGGGCACTTAGGCTGCTTCCAAATCTTGGCTATTGTAAATAATGTTGCTATGGACATAGGGGTGCATATATTCTTTTGAATTGGTGTCTTGAGATTCTTAAGATATATTCTAAGAAGGGGAATCCTTGGGTAAAAAGCAGTTACATTTTTATTTTGAGGACATTCCATACTGTTTTCCACAGTGGGGCACCAGTGTGTGTTCCCACCAACAGTGCACCAGATCCTCTGTATCCTTGACCTCACTTGCTGTTTGTTTATTTAGCAATATCCATTTTGGCAGCTGTGAAGTGATATCCCATTGTGGTTTTAATTTGGGTGCCTCTGATTGTTAGTAATGTTGGGCAGTTTAATATATGTCTACAGGCCTTTTGTATGTCCTCCCTGGAGAGTGGGTATTCAGGTCTTCTGCCCATTTTTTGATTGGATTGTTTGTCTTCCTGGTGTTGAGTTGCATAAATTTTTTATATATATTTTGGAGATTTAACCCTTGTCCATTGTGTCATTGGCAAATATGTTCTCCTGTACAGTGGGTTCCCTTTTCATTTTGCTGATGGTTTCTTTAGCTGTGCAGAAGCATTTTAATTTGATGTGGTCCCATTTGTTTATTTTTCTCCTTTTTTCCTTGCCCAAGCAGACATATCAACAAAAATATTGCTATGTGAGATATCTGGAATTTTACTGCCTATACTTTCCTCTAGGATTTTTATGGTATCATGATGTATACTTGTCTTTTATCCATTTTGAGTTTATTCTGGTGTATGGGGTAAATTGATGGCCTAGTTTCATTTTTCTGCATGAGCCAATCCTGTTCTCCCAACACCATTTATTGAAGAGACTATCTTTACTCCATTGTATGCTCATGTCTCCTTTGTCAAATATTAATTGACCATACAGACTTGGGTTTATTTCTGAGCTCTCTATTCTGTTCCGTTGTTCTATATATCTGCTCTTATGCCAGTACCAATCTGTTTTTATTACAGTGGCCTTACAGTATAGGTTGATATGTGGTATTGTGATCTACCTAACTTTGTTCTTCTCTCTCAAGATTGCTGAGGTTATTCAGTGTCTTTTTTGTTCCATATACATTTTCAGAATATTTGTTCTAGATCTGTGTAATATGCTATTCATATTTTAATAGGAATTGCATTGAATCTATAGATTGCTTTGGGTAGTACGGACATTTTAATTATGTTAATTCTTCTAATCCATTGAATATGGTACATGCTTCCACTTATTTGTGTCTTCTTCAATTTCTTTCTTCAGTGTCCCTATAGTTTTGCAAATAGAGGTCTTTTACCTCCTTGGTTAAATTTATTTCTGGGTACTTTATTTATTTATTTTTGTTGCAATAGTCAATGGGATAATTTTCTTAATTTCTCTTTTTGATAGTTCATTATTAGTCTATAAAAATGCCATCATTTTCTGAGTATTGACTTTTTATCCCACTACATTCCCACATTCATTTCTTTTGTCAAGTATTTTTATACCCTCCACCCAAAAACTGCTTATACATATGTCAATGCATAATGTATATCCTCCACATTTCAAAAATAGTTAACAAATTTTCTTCAAATATGGCATTAGTTTCCTTCCTTAATACAAACTGCAATCCTGCCAACTGGAGCTGTACATCTTCAGCTGTTTTTTAAATTATACTAGAGGAAAAAAGAGTTGATGTGTTTTACTTCCAAATGAAGAAAAGTTTCTTATTTGCATTCTTATTACTCACCATCATAAGAATGGATTCTGCAAAAGTGTTTTTTTTAAAGATATAATAGCTCTTTGAGCACAGACCAAGTTCTGCCTACAAGTGGTAAGCATATAATTTAAGAAGTACTGCTAAGGAATTAAATTTGCAATGTAACCCTTAGTCTATCTACTGTATTTATGATCATAAATGTTCAATTTTAACCTTGCATTCAACAATTTTTTTAAAAAGATGCTTTCCTCCCTATACCTCCATACTTATTTAAAAAACAAAAAAACAAACAAAACAACAACAACAACAAAACAATGTTTTAGCACTATTTTAGGTATCTTTTAACATAGTTTATCTTGGTCCATTCCCACCTGTCTCCTATCAAGCCTGTGCACATTCTGCACCCTAGGTAGGTTGACCACTTCACTTTCTTCCACTTACTGCCATTCTGCTTTCATTTTATGCCTTTGTTTTTACCATGCCTTCTGCTTAAAACACATAGCTCTTGACTTGTTCATATATAATTCACCCAATTGGATTCAAGTCATACCTTTGCAATGAAAACTTCTCAGGTCATTTTACATTATAGCACTCTTTTTTGTTTTTCTTATAGAAATCTCTCTCTCTTTGTATATGAGAAAAGGCTGCACATTATAACATGAGGAAGAAAGCATAATTTCAAACTATTGATCTTTTGGTATTTGTTAGAACTAGCACTTTGGGTAACTCAGTTGATCTCTTTAAAAGTACTTTGGAACTAACAGTGATATGTTTGTAGTAGAACAGATAATAATATATTTTATGACTATTCTGAGATTTAGGGGTAAACTATGGAATTTTTTGTGTTTTATCTTGAAATTCTACAGAAATTTATGATATATCTGATCTAATATTTATTTAATCATTTAATATATTGTAACTTAAAATTTCCTCAAATAAACTCACCTTCTGTGCCTCATCATGCACATTTTTATATAAAAGGGTTCTTTTTTTAGTTTTTATTTTTTCTACAATTTTTAAATTGTTGTTCAAGTACAGTTGTCTCCATTTTCCCCCACCACTGCTCCCCATGCCAGCCATCCCCACCTCTCACCCTTGATCCTACATCACTTTGATTTTGTGCATGTGTCCTTTATAGATGTTCCTGGAAACCATTCCCCTTTTTCCTTCCATTATCCCCTCTCACCTCCCCTCTGGTTACTGTCAGTTTGTTCTTTATTGCAAGGTCTCTGGTTATATTTTGCTTTGTTGTTTGTTTTATTGATTAGGTTCCACTTACATGTGAGATCATATGGTATTTGTGCCTCACCAAATGGCTTATTTCACTTAGCATAATGCTCTCCAGTTCCATCCATGTTGTCATGAAGGGTAAGAGCTCTTTCTTTCTTTCTGCTGCATAGAATTCCATTGTGTAAATGTACCATAGTTTTTTGATCCATTCATTTACTGATGGGCACCTAGGTTGTTTCCAACACTTGGCTACTGTAAATTGTGCTGCTATGAACATTGAAGTGAATAGGTTCTTTTGAACTGGTGATTCAGGGTTCTTAGGGTATAATCCCAGCAGTGGAATTGCTGGGCCAAAAGGTGGTTCCATTTTTAATTTTCTGAGGAAATCCTATACTGTTTTTCACAGTGGCTGCAACATTCTGCATTCCCACCAACAGTGCACTAGGTTTCCCTTTTCTCTGCATCCTCTCCAACACTTTTTTGTTGATTTGTGTATGATGGCTATTCCACCATCTCATTGTGCTTTTGATTTGCATCTCTCTGATGGCTAGTGATGCTGAGCATCCTTTCACATGTCTCTGGGCCCTCCTTGGAGAAGTGTCTGTTAGGTCCTTTGCCCATTAGTTAATTGGATTGTTTTCCTGGAGTGGAGTTGTGTGAGTTCTTTAAATATTTTGGAGATCAAACCCTTGTCAAGGTATCATTGGCAAATATGTTGTCCCATGCAGTTGGTTCTCTTTTCATTTTAATGCTGTTTTCCTTAGCCATGCAGAAGCTTTTTATTGTGATGAGATCCCATTTGTTTATTCTTTCCTTTATGTCCCTTGCTCTAGGGGACATATCAGTGACAATATTTCTGTGTGGAATATCTGAGATTTTCCTGCCTATGTTCTCCTCTAGGAATTTTATGGTGTCATGACTTATATTTAAGTTTTTTATCTACCTTGAATTTATTTTTTATGGTGTAAGTTTGTGATCAAGTTTCATTTTTTTGCATGTAGCTGTCCAGATCTCCCAACAGCAGTTGTTGAAGAGGCTATTTTTACTCCACTTTATGCTTCTGCCCCTAAAAGTGTTGAATTAGATCATCATCTGCTAATGAATATTCAGTTGTTAAATGGAATATTTTTGAGGTTCTCTGAAAATTAAGAATTCTTTAATTAAATAAATTTGACAAACACTGCGTACTGTATCTATGTTGTGTTATTTCTCAGGGGATACTACATATTAACATCACGAGATAAAGAATCCCATTTAACTTTGTTTAAATTAACAATCTTAAAAATAAGTGCTTATCTATTTAAAATTATGCAAAACATTAACCCACTTTTGGCCTAAAAAGTACTACTGTCCATGGAAAATAATTCAAAAGATATTAAAATAGATATTCTTTATTTTTTTTTCTAGAGCCAGTATTTGAAATATCTATGATTGTTTTTCAGCTATTTCTCTTTAGTGTTTGATAGTGTCCTAAAGATATATTAGTACTCAATAATGATTTAGTACTCACTAAAGGCCATAATATTTACTAATATGAACTGACATATTCTTATAGAAATTCTGGGAGTCGGATACACAAGGGGCATTCACACCCAAACAAAGGTATTTTTGATAGATTTCCACCAGCTACTCACAAGAAAGAGGGACAGGGCAAAAAACTGGATAGAGGCTGCCTTCACAATTCAGAGACATGGAAGAGAATAGTCTGGTATTGGGATAGGTACAATGGTCTGCCTCTGCTGGGCAGAGATACAAGATAGAATATAATTACCTGTGATGAGGAGTGGCAGAAATGCCAAGAAAATCCCAATCCTATGGTCAGACACCTATAGCCTACCTAAAACTAAAGTGAAGAAAAAAAGAGAAATTCCATCTGCCCATTGCCAGCCTAGCAACCACTTAATAATGAGCCACAGCAATGCCCATCTGAAGGAAAGACCACGGAGGCAGAACCCTGGATGTTACAGATGTAGAGGAACAACTCAAATCTGAGGGTAAAAATTTTGCATAAAGGAAAACCCTTCAGCATTTCAGCCTACACTAATCATTGGAGAACTCAGAAGCTTTGGGGACACTGAAGATACATCCATAGAAGCAACAAAACCCAAACCCAGCTCACCTCCTGATTAAATTGATTTGATCCATTCTAAATGTCTTTTTTTATTTATTTGTCTTTAGAGGAGAAGGGAAGGAGAGAGGGAGAGAAATATCAATGTATGGCTGCCTCTTGTGCACCCCCTACTGAGAATTGTCCTGAAACCCAGGCATGTGCCCTGACTGGGAATCGAACCGCGGTCCTTTGGTTCACACGATTGTGTGAACCACACATCACTGAGCTACATCAGCCAGGGCCCATTCTAAATGTCTTTAAAAAAGTGTTTTTATTCCCAGCTATAAATGATATTTACCCCAGTATTTCCTAGTCTACACAAGATATCCAATATTCAATAACATTAAACACTAACACGTATATGCACTCACTCATTCAGTCACTAAAGCCCACGTGGTAGGGTAGGAGGCCTTTGCCAAGAGACAAAATAATGAATTGAATAAATTCAGAGATGACCAAACAGTTGGAAAACTATTAGGTACTTTAAAATATATATAACTAATGTCACAGAAGAAGTAGTGGAAAAGATGGGTAACATGCAGGAGCAAATTCAAGGCCTTGTCTTATACCTAAAGTGGAACACAAAGTATTTCCACATGAATCAAAGCCACTGACTTTTGGGCATACTCATGCATATTCATAAGAATATAATTTCAGAAATTAAAACCAAAGAGAGAATCTTGAAAGGTTCTTGGAAGTTTGAAAAACAAACAAACAAAATCAAAAATAAAAGTTTATACATAAAAATAAAGAATTAGAATGAATTTTCAAAAGCACAATATTTGGTCCTAAATTGAATTATGATTTGAACAGACAATAAAGAAACTTTTTTTAGAAAATGAGATTAAATTAAAACATGTGATTCAATGTATTACTGCGGATATAGTTTTTCTTTTTTTTTTTTTTTCATTTTACTTGTTTTCAGGAAAGATGGCTTCTAGAAAATTAAATGCACTGAATCTTACGACACATTCTTAAAATATCTTAAGGTATTGAAGGATTCAAGAGGAAAAGTCATTTGAAAAAAAGTGAGAAAGATAAAATTTTCAACTCTAGTTCCCAAGGTGTATGGTGATCTGATTCTGAGAAAACCCCTGATTAATTGTAAGTGAGCAGAGAAATAGTATTCTAAGAGATCAGACATGTTTCAACTAAAGCAAGAATATGAGGAAACTTTATAGAAACCTCTATCTACGTATCTATCTATCATCTATGTATCTAGATACTTGTGTACCTATCTATCCATATGAATATATATTCATATACTTATTTCCCTGTCTGAGGTGTCACATCCTGATTATCTTTATATATATATATGTGTGTGTGTATGTGTATGTATATATATGTGTATATATATATAATACAGAGAGTTTTATGATGAGAAACATGATTGACTCAGGATCTCTGTTAAAAGGAATGATCTATAAGGCCGAGATTTCTGTTGTGACTGAGTTTTAGTGAGATATTAAATTAAAGTTGGATTTTAACCTGTAAGTGTTAGGGAAAGTCGTGAGTAATCAGTTAAATTCAACATTTAGAAAATTTACCTGCAACATATGGAGTCATGAGCACACATTCAGTTTTTCAATTCAATTCAAGGTTGTGCCTAATAATTAGGCAAGAGCCTTTTGGAGGGACAGGTCTTAAAGGCAGCTAACTGAGCCCTGACAATTTGAGAGGCGTTACCCCAGCAAGATGACAAGCAGATGTAAATACTTCAGTAGCACATGGTTTTTCTCACAGTTATGTCATTGTCATTAATGATTAAGTATCTATTTTCTTTGCAGTAAGATGAGGCACTGTTAACTGGATCAGTTAGTATAGTTTTGGCTGCATGTAGCAGAAACTATGACATTCTTGTTAATAAAGAAATTACTTCCTCACAGAATTACAATTCCATAGGTAAAATACACTGAAGTGTTGGTTGATTCTGTGGATCAAGAGGAACATCAGAAAGTTCTGTTTTTTCTGGTAGTCCTTTCTGACACTTTTGCTGGGCAGGTTTTGTAATTATATCAGTTCCCTTTAGAGTCAAAACTTAGCTGCCAGCAGCACTGTTGGAAATCTCTTCCTTTATCCTAGTTCAGAGAGAGAATGTTTTTCTTTGTTTCTATTTAGCAAAAGCCTTGAGACTTTCGTTTCTCATTATTTATGTCTGTCGGTTATCTTGGATGGAATAAATAACGGTGTTAATCCCAACAATCACTAGAAGAATGGATTAAATATCATTCAGCACATAGTGCCATTTCTGTTAGTTTTTAGGCAATGAGTAACATTGCTAAAAAATTCAGTGAATGTTCAGTAAATGTTATTTTAATGAACTCATACTAAATACATTGTTTTACTTGACACAAATTATATACAAAATGTATTTTTCATTTTAAAATAGAAATCCTTTTGCCCTGTCAGGGTGGCTCAGTTGGTTGTAGTGTCATCCCACGCACCAAAGTTTGTGGGTTCGATTTCCAGTCTGGGCACATACCTAGGTTGTGGGTTCAATCCTCGGTCAGGGTGTGTTCGGGAGGCAACCAATTTAAGTTTCTCTCTCTCTCTCTCTCTCTCTCTCTCTCTCTTTAGCCCCCCTTCCTTTCTCTCTAAAAATCCGTAAACTCATCCTCAGGTGAGGATTAAAGAAAAAGAACAAAATTGTTTTTATCTTTAAATCAGTACTCATCTTTTAACTCAATCATAATATTCTGGGTTTCTCTGTCTATATTTTTAGAAATTCTCTGCCAAAATTGCATTGGAGTAAAAGAAATAATGTTACACTTAACCCTGGTGTTGGGCAGTTACTGCTTATTTCAAGTCTCAGCAGATATTTTCGCTAACAGGATGCAGCTCAGAATCAGCTGTACTGAAATATCTGCTTGTTCCCCAGGTTATTATGGTAGAAATAAAGAAAATCAAGTTACTTATTTTGTGTTAAATATAATGAATGCCATAAAATTACCCCAAACTCAACATATTCAAAACTGAACTTATCTTTAAAAAATGAGCAGATTTTCCTCTAGCATTTCCAAAATCAAATGCATTTGTATGATCCCAGAATTCAACTTTTTTTCAGACAAAAATATATGTTATAGGTAACTCCTCACCATCTTCATTTATTAAATGCAGTCCATTGAACTCTTATATTTGTTGTTATTTACACATTGATTCAACAAACTTTTGTCTTTGAAACATAAACTGTTATACTAAGCAATGTGAGTATAAATCTAGCCTTCATGAAAACACAGTTTAGTTTGGAAGAAAAAATTAACAAGAATTCATAAGTGTGAGTTATAATCTATATTAAACTAAGTATATAGGTCTTAAGTGTAAAATTTAACATGTTTTGCCAAAGTTACACATTTACATAAATCAAACTTGGATCAAATTATAACATATCTATTACCCAAGAAAGCCCATTCCATTCTTTCTAGTCAAATTCCCAACTCCACTCTCCGATCAGACAACCACTCATCTAATTTCTACCATAAAGGTTAATTTTCCCACCTCTTAAGCTTTATATAAATTTAATTATACAGTATGTACAATTTTATGTCAGCTTTTCTTATTTAATGTTTGTGAGATTCACTCATGCTTTTGTGTATATTAAATATTTTTTGTTGTTGAATAACATATTATATATGATGCAATAAGAACTTGTTCTCTCATTGCTAAATATTTGAAGTTTTCACAAATACTGGGCATACAAGTTTTTCTATTGACATATTTATATTCATTTTTCTTGGTTAAATATATCTAGGAATTATTGAAAATGGCAAAACACTTCTACAACATGGATATCCTATTTGCATTCCCGTGAGTAACGTGTCCTCTACACCCCCACCGATATTTGGTGGTGTCAGTCTTTCAAATTATATTCACTACAGTTGGTTTGAAGTGGTATCAAAATTTGGTTCCAGTATTTATTTCCCTAATGACCAAGGACACTGATCAGGTTTCTATGTGCTGGCCATTCCTATTTCCTCTTTTGTGAATTGTTTACTGAGCACATTTTAATAAAAATGAACATGTAATCAGGACAATAAATATAAAATTAGATTAAATGTTGATTCACTAACACATCTCAACCTCTTAAATATGTAATAGCTTACTGTGTTATATTCAGGAAAATATCTTCTTGCTAAAAGAAAAGAAACCCCTACTTTTTGGAGACAATTTCTATTTTGTACATCTATGGAAAATGTTTATTTTTTCTTATTTAAACATATATATATCAGAGTTTATATATATAAATATATCAGAATTAATTATTTTGTTTAACTTATGTACACCCTGAAAAATGGATCTTATGGTGAAAGTTCTTGACATAACATTAATTATAATGCTTCTAATGACATAGCTATTAGTTATTTATATGTTAATGTTCCAATGCCTTTGTTGCTATTGTTATCTCTTTTATGGAAAATCTTGTATTTTAACAAGTGTTTGAATTACAATTTCAAAAGGTAAACTTTACAGTTGGCAGATGTCTTTGTACAAGTTAATTATACCATTCAAGGAAATTGCTGTCTTAGAAAACTGTCAAAATTTATTATAGTTTCTAATTACATATCATGCAGTAATGTATCTAAAGGAGCAAAAGAGTCAATAAAACAGTTTTTCAAAGAAAAAAGTGAAAGTAATATGATATCTTGCATACCTGCTATTTCTCCTATACACCCACCCTTCACAAGTAGGAGATACTCGAACATGAATTTAATGCTTAATACTTTCATAGAGTGGAGATAATAGTAAAAGAAAGTCAGAAATCTGACTTTCATAGAAATCCACTTTCATAGAGTGGAGATAATAGTACAAGAAAGTCAGAATTTCTGATAGTCAAAAACTATCAGAAATAGTTTTTGTCTCTGATGCTAATAGTTGTATAATACTGGACAATATACAAAATATGTGTCTGGATTTCTTTGCTCTAAATTAAGAAGGTTAGATGTACTTTGTATTCCATCAATAAATTTAAATGCTACATAGTTTAGATGATATTATTATAAATATTACTGACAGCATACTTGATTTCAAAGATGAATATTACTAGAAATAGTGTGGTTAGTTTTATAGGAATCAATTTTTTTTTCTACATTGCATTATCAAATAGGACTATTTTGATTTTCTTGAACATCTTTGCATTGCTCATAGGAGGCCCCATTCCATCATTTGAATATATATTTGGTTATATTATACAGAGAGTCATGCCTCAGAAATAGTGGGTTCTATTTATTATAGAGTATCATCAGATTAAAGGAGTTTATTACCACTAAACTGGCTCTACAAGAAATGTTAGAGTCCTCTTTAAGCCAAAAAAAAAAAGAAAAAAGGTCATAACAAAAAATAAGAAAATAAATAAATAAAAACTCTCACTAGTAAAGGTAAATATATAACAATGATAGTAGATCAGCCACTTATGAAGATAATATGAATGCTAAAAACAAAAGAAGCAAAATAATCTT
Source organism: Anoura caudifer (assembly GCA_004027475.1). Taxonomy (NCBI): domain Eukaryota; kingdom Metazoa; phylum Chordata; class Mammalia; order Chiroptera; family Phyllostomidae; genus Anoura; species Anoura caudifer. Next base: position 64,196 of record PVKU01004684.1, read on the forward strand.
TAACTACTATAAGTGGTTGTCAGATAGACAAAACAAAATGACCTAAAATATTATACCAAAAACATAAGTGTGGGGGAAGTAAAAATGTAGCACTATAAAAATGCATTTGAACTTCAATGCCAGCAGATTACTATAAATATAGGTCAATATATATGATATGAACCTCCTGGTAAACACAAACTAAAAGCCAACAAAAAATTAAACCAAAAATAAAGAAAGAGGAACCCAAAGAAAACACTAATGAAAACCAGGAAACCACAAGGAAGAAATAAAGAGAAGGAGAAAGAACAAGCAACTAAGAAAAAAAGCATTTAACCAAAGAAGACATACAAATGGCCAACAGATATGTGAAAACATGATAACCATCACTAATCAACAGAGAAATACAACTCAAAACCACAATGAAATATCACGTCATTTCTGTCAGAATGGCTATAATTAAAAAGTCAACAAATAACAAGTGTTGGTGAGCATGTGAAGAAAAGGGAACTCTTGTGCACTGTTGATGGATATATAAATTGCACAGCACAATGGAAAACAGTATGGAGTTTTCTCAAAAAATTAAAACTGGAACTAGCATATGACTCAGCTGTTCCACTTCTGGGTATTTATCCAAAGAAAACAAAATGCTAACTCAAAAAGATAATACGCAACAAAATGTTCACTGCAGCATTATTTACAATGCCCAAGACACGGAAGCAACCTAGGTGTCCATCAATACATAAATGGTTAAAAATGTAGTATACCCTCATGTATAAAATAGTGTAGGACAGTGCAGAGAGTTGGTCCTGCCTGTCTTTAAATTTCCAACCAAGGATTTAAAATACTTTCTTTGCTCCATGGTGGTTCAATCTGTGTATGCAAACCCTAGGAATATGGAAAGCCAACTGTATATGAGTCCTGTCCAGGAAGTATCCAGCCATGTACTCTGAAAAACAGAGACATTTCTTGAACATACAAGATACGAGAAACATTGTAAATACGACAATGATGCCTCAGTCCCCTTCAGAGGAGGCACCTTGCAACCTCACAGAGTTCTCTCAGGATCTCTCCCACTATTCAAAATACTCTGCAAAATCCTTTGTTGTAACCACCATCAGCTGCCCCACCACATTTTTCTGAATATCACTTATGGTCTGAAATCTCATCCCTTTCAAAGGTGATTTTAGTTTTGGGCAAAGCCAGAAGTCACAGGGTGCCAAATCTAGGTTTAGAGGGGCAGAGTCACCTCGATGATTTGATGTTTTGTCAAAATACTCTGCATGAGATGTGATGCATGAGCAGACACATTGTTGTGATGAAGCTGCCAGTCACCAGTTGCCCACGGCAGCAGCTTTCTCAACCATCTGAATAGTTTCTGCAGAGGAATGTTGAAACATAATGAGAAACTTGATGCAGATTAATTTCTCTACACACTCAGTCATTTTGAATGCAATGCACACAGTACACCTGCTCACTCAATGGCATCTACCACTCCACTGACTAGTACATTGACATGATTGTTCACACGTGTGTATTCCAGTCTTCTCTCCTTGGCTGCCAAGTTACATTGATATCATGCAAACCATTCTAATTATACAAGTAACGGCTGGACTTTTTCCAGATAGACCTTACAGGGAACTGGATCATCCATGGATTTTCTTATCCACAGAAGGTTTTGGAAACAATATCCTTAAATATCAAGGTGTTGTGGTTAATATGGAGTGGGGGAGTAAAAAGTCATGCATGGATTTTTGACTGGGGGAAGGGTTGGCATGTCTAACACCAGTGTTATTCTAAGGTCAATTCTAAGTTTATTTATTTTTATTGCTATATCATATTCCACTATATGGGTATACCATGCTGCATTTAGTAGTTTATTAATTGATGGACACTTGTATTATTTTCATTTTGAGCTATTGTAATTAATGCTACAATGAATATCCATGTATAAGTTTATGCATGGACATATATTTTTATTTCTTTTAAACATACCTGGAAATAGAATTGCTGAATCATTTGGTAATGTTATGTTTAACATTGTGAAGAGCTGCTAGACTATTTTCCAATGTGGATGCACCAATTACACTCTTACCAAAAATGTATACGGATTCCAATTTCTCCACATTCTTGACAACACTTATTATTACCTGATTTTTTTATTATAGTTATCCTAGTGGATAACTATAGTGGGTATGAAGTGGTATTACATTGTGATTTTGATCTGCTTCCTTATGGTTAATGATGTTGAGCATCTTTTAATGTGTTTACCATTTGTTCATATATCTTATATAGAGAAATGACTCTTCAGTCTTTTGCCCATTTTTAAATTGGGTTATTTATCTTTCCATCAAGTTGTAACTCTTCTTTATATGTACAGGCATACCTTGGAGATATTGCTGGTTTAGTTCCAAATCAGCACAATGGAGCAAACATTATAATATAGTGATTTGTATTCTTTTTGCTGTGGAGGTTCTTGTCTTCAATTTGTAAAAAATGTAACATCTGTGAAGCACAATAAAGTGAATCACAATAAAAAATGTACATCTGTACTAGATGTAAATATGTTGTCAGGTATAATATTTGAAAATAATTGCTCCTATTCTGTGAGCTGTTTTTTTCTTTCTTACTGATGTCCATAAAAGTACAATTTTTTAATTCATCAAAGCCTAATTATATGTTTTCTCTTTGTCATTTGTTTTTTGGTTTCACATTTAAGCAGAATTTGCCTAATCAAAGGTCACAGAATTTTACTCATATGCTTTTCTAATATTTTTATAGTTTTTACATATTTAGATCCATCTTGAGTAAATTTTTGAATTGGGTATGAGGTATGTGTCCAACTTCATTTTTTAGAATGTGAATATTCATTTGTCCTAGAATCACTTGTTGAAAAGATGGTTCCTTTCCCACCCCAGTGACTTGCCTTGACACATTCTCATCATAAATAAAATCAATGCACACTATCTTTCATCATACACAAAAATTAACTCAATATGAATAAAGAATTCAATGCAAGAAATGATATAAAATTTCTTTTTAATTGAATTTATGGGGGTGATATTGGTTAAAAATTATATAGGTTTCGGGTACACAGTTCTACAATTCTTCACCCCAAGTCCAGTCTCCTTCAATCCCATTTATGCCCCCTTTACTTTCTTCTGCCTCTTCTACCCTCCTTTTCCTCTGGTAATCACCGCATTGTTGTCTGTGTCTGTGTGGTTTTATTTTTCTGGCTTAATTCCTTCATCCTTTCCACTTAGCCACCCAATTCCTTGCCCTTATGACAGCTGTCAGTTTTTTCTTAGAAAAAAACACAGGCAATAAGCCTCTTGATATAGGTCTTTGAGATGATTTTTGAATCTGATATCAAAAGGAAAAGAAAACAAAACAAAACAAAATAATGACCATAGCAAACCAAAAACTGTGCAGCAAAGGAAACTTTCAACAAAATAATAAGGCAACCTACTGAATGGGATAAAATATTTCCAAATTATTCATCTGATAAGGGGCTGTTATCCAAAATGTATAAAGAATTTGTTACCAAACCAAAGTGGGCATTTGGCTGCCTGCCACCACTTATAGGGAAATTCTGGAGTCAGAGGTTGGTGAGAAAGAAAAGAAGTCTTTATTGAAATGCTGTACAATCTGGGACAATGGCATAATCTTGTTTCAAAAGTCTGTCCTCCCAGAAACCCAGAGGATAACCCAGCTACCCTCAGCCAGACCAACACCAAAGGCAGTGTCCAGAGTTTCTTCCCCCATTTAGAATGCCAACCTTTGCAATCACTCAGGTGGCTTAGGTTGTTCCTTGTTGAGGCCCAGCTTCAGGTACCTTTCTTGGAGCCCATTTTTGGGGCTGGTGCCACCATTGTCTATGTGGCTCCAGAGCCAGAAGGTCTTATAAATACACTGGCCAGTAAGTGTGTCAGGTAGGCAGAAGCACCTTCCTTACTTCCCCTGGGTGTATATTAGTTTTCCACATGGGCTGGACCAGGTGCTTTTCTTAGCCCAATCTTCCCCGGGCTCCAGGAGGTTCCGGCCCCCAACCAATCCCTTCTTTTTCCCCAGGAAAGACTAACAGGTTTCTTCCATACAGCACCTCCCCACCACCATCTTGACTTGTAGGGCACATATGCCTGCCTTCCTCTGCTCCCTCCCCCAGTCAGGTACCAGAAGTGGGTAGGAGGGTTTCCCCCCATCCAATTATTTTTGCTAGCCTTGCTGTGCTTAGTGTAATGTTTCCTCCTGCCGCTAGCTTGCCTGGGGGTGGGAAATTTGTCACCAAAAACAGGGTGTGACTCTGAGGCCAGTCTTCACAAGATGCTGTCTTGGTTACCCAGACACTGAGGTCTCTCCAGCTGCCTCAGGTGGTTCAGTTGGCAGTCTCCTCTTCCAACCCCTCCTTTTCCCTTCTATGGTCTGGCCAGACTACTGGTATCAAACTCATACAACTTGATAGCAGGAAAAAAAAAAAACAGTGTAATTAAAAAATGGACAGAAGTTCTGAATAGACAATTTTTTATTTTTTAACATACCACTATTTTATTTATTTTTAATTTTTTATTATTGTTCATGTACAGTTATCTCCATTTCCCCCAACCAGTCCTCCCCCCACCACACTCTTCCCTTGCCTCCCACCCTCGATCCCATCCACTTTGATTTTGTCCATGTGTCCTTTATACATGTTCCTTAATGACCTTTCCCTTACTTCCCCCCATTATCCACTCCTCCCACCATTATTGTCAGTCCATTCTTTATTTCAATGTCTCTGGTTATATTTTGCTTGCTTGTTTGTTTTGTTGATTAGGTTTCACTTATAGGTGAGGTCATAAGTATTTTTCCATAGAATTGGGAAATTCTATGGAAAAATACCGTACGTATTTACGTACGGTCAACTTTCTCCAAAGCTTGAGAACTGCAGCTGAGGAAGGAGAACTGGGTGCTCTGAGTTAGATGAACTCAGGTAAGAGTGGTGACACACAGTCATGGTTGTCTCATTAGAAACTCACTAATCCTCATGGTTGTCCCAAGGGATGGTGTTTTAACCTAATTTTTTAAGTAAGCAAATTAAACCTCTAAAAGATCATGTGATTTTCCCACAATCTAGGGTTGCCAGATTGTAGCAAATGAAAATTCAAGACACTGTTTTTAATTTGAATTTCTGATAGAATATTTATTTTGTTATAAGTATGTCCAAATACACCCTGTATTTATTATGTCAGGCTTACCACAGACACAGAGGCTGAGCCACCGGCCAGGCTCCCCCCAGGGTCAGAGCATACTGCCTGGAGCAAGAGCAGAGACTGAGCCTTTCCTAGGCCATTCTGCCTTTCAGGAAACCACCTCTTGGCTACTAACAAATGAGGCTCATCCCGCTTGCTGCTGCCCAGGCATAATAGCTGCTGTTTGCTGGCAGCAAGATAGTAATAGAATATGGTATTTGCCCCACTTTCTCTTTTGAAGGCAGTAGGAAGAAAACAAGATGGACCTGAGGCTAGGCCCTGATGGGACCAGGCCATTTTTAAGGGTTGAACAAGGCCCAGGAATCAAACTGGAGGGAGATATATGGGGCAGAAAGCTGGCCCTACAGTTGTTCCCCCAGTTCTGCTACTGTCCAACCTCATGACCCCCAACCCAAATATTTAAACTTTCAACCTCTTCTCTTCATCTGTAAAGTGGGATAAACCGCCTGTCTCATAGATAAAGAGGATTATCTGACACAGTAGCACTGGTAAAAAATTATAAATACATACATACATACATACATACATACATATGGTCAACACATATATGAAAAGATACTCCACATCATTAATCACCTATAAATACTAAATTTTTCCTTCAAATCTCAAAATTCTACCCACAAGTATCATTACATTTAACAGGTTTTACCCTGTTTTTTAGTCTCTAGGACATACTTTTTTGGGGGATGTTTAAGTTTTGATATCTTCCAAGTTAATGTTAAACTCTTTGAGATTAGAGAGATCCTCAGTGAACTTCGTGTCTCCACATTTACTGATTTTGTCAAGGAGAGTGTCCAGTAAGACACCGAGGTTCTCTTCTTATCACTAATAAAGCCTTGAGCATTTTCTAATGTGTCATAGGGACATAGTAGGGGGTAGGAAGTTTTACAGTTGAGCACACCGTATTGTCCTGCCCCTCATATAAGTTTCTCTCTGTAAATCTCCATGGGACTTTTAGAAGCACATAAACGATAACACAAGACAGCCATTTTATGGCAGAGTGAGAGCTGTCACCCAGGAGGAGCTCCCTCGCAAGCCTTGCTCCTCACACCTCTGGAATGTTGACACTGGGTGAAACAACATTTGAACTGAGCCTAAAAGCAACACTGTATCTTAAACAACTGTTTGCAAAGTTGACATGAAAGCAGATATTGTGAATACTGGAATGAACATTTGAAAACATTCTTTAAAATTAGCAGCACTATGTTAGCTTATCTGCACCTGTAAAAATTCCTTTCTTCTGTTACTTTTCTCACGAACACCCTGGGCCTTTGCCTTATGACCAGAGCAGCATTTGGGTTTCAGTCTGAATCAGTGCTTTCCTAACAACTCTTTCTTTTGGATCCCAAATTAATCTTTATTTCTTTTTACTTTGGCCTTTCATTTCTAGGTAAACAAGCAATAAATGGATATTTTAAATATAAAATTTAATTTTAAAAAAAGACTGCCATTAAGCTGATGAAAATTTCTTCATTGTTTCAGGGGCTGATTTTGCCAAGATTTTCTATCCACTAAGCAATTCTGAAAAGTCTACGTGACTAAAGAAAAGGAAAACAATGGTAGATTAAAAAGGAGAAAAAGTAAGAAAAAAATGTAAAAGGAAAGGACAAAACATAAGAAACGTACTTGTGATAAATGTATTAGTCCTGCCAGAATTTACGGCTCCTCTGACAGTTGGCCCTGTTCGATTAATTGTCTTCATGACTGCAACCCTCCAAACAGTTTGGAATGATGATTTAGAATTAGTGACATCTGGAGGTCTCAACAACAGCTCTAATTTATATAAAATCATGACATATCAAGGCTGTGGATGTATTTTAGGAGGATGAGCTTATTCTTATTTTCAGAAAAGCATATAAATTTTTATAGTATCAAGAGGATAATCACAGGATTTTCTCCAGAAACTGCTCATTAGTAGGCGAAATGGTAGGAAAGTTGTCTCAATCAGTTTCATACCTTTACCTCTCCAAGGCAAATATTTCAATCTTTTTGCTTTTGCAAAGAGCTATCTAATACTTGACTTGAAGAAAAAATCAAAGATAATTTTACCCATGAATTAAAAAAACAAAAAAATTAATAAGATGTACCACCTGATCCTTTGTCATTAGTATGGCATAAACATTAGACTATCCAAAGTTCTTACTTAAAGAAGAGGTCAAAAGACAATTCCTACAAAAATGACAAAAATTATACCTATGGTAGCCCTTTACTCCTTTCTGTCTATTGCTTGATACATGCTGTAGACATATTTGTCTGTAGTTATGCTACACACACATGTCTCGTTCTTGTTGTCTTACAAACTTGATGCTGTTCAGGAAGAGGGAGAGTTCTTTAACTGCTATAGAATTTCAGACTTGCAAGATGAAAGAGTTCTGGAGATGTATTTCACAACAATGTAAATATACTTGACAAAACTTAAATGTATGCTTAAATTGGTTGTTAGGATGGTGAATTTTATGTAATTTTTTTTGCCACATTTTTTAAAAGCTTGAATCGGTGTTGTAAGTATTTCATCAGGAGATTAAAATTGAGTCAGGCTCTGCTTACATTTAGACAGCTTATAATTTATGGAGAGTTATTGGGCAATGCAAAAGTAACTAATTACACTAAATATCCTGTGTGCTGTATGTAGATAAAGTACTTTAGAAATTTAAAGAGAGAGAAATCTTATCTTGGTAAAAGACGCATAAATGAGGGTGTTTTCTTTCTATTGAAAACAGGAAAGAGTTTGTATGGGAATTCTTAGCTATACACCAATGAAATTTCTGTTTAAGAATGATATAGGTTAATAAGGTGGTGAAACCTAATCCCCTTCAGAGGTCGTAGTTAACTCCATTTTAACTTCACTCTTTCATTTCAATAAAGTTGTCTATTAACAATGGGAGACAGGGTCTATAATATCCATGGCATTCCAAGTGCTTCTAAAGTTTCTGGCTGTATTCAGCAAATATAATTTTAATACACTTCTGGATATAAAATAAAAATATTAAAAATGGGGACTTGAACACTGATCAGGAGGATGTAGTAGAAAAAAAACCCCTCAAAATTCTTCATTGCCCTAGCTACATATGTGAACATGTATTCTCGATATTAAGTCTTCAGATCCAAGCAAGTTAAGGTACTTGAACCTGAAATTGCACATTAAGGCAAAGACCATTCTTTGGATTAGAACATAATCTCAAATTAGAAGCACTCCCTGCGCACTGGTGGAAAAGAAGGCAACTTTTACTGAGGAGGAAATCTACTTCATTCAGCACAGTCTCAAAGATATTGCAGATTATATGTTCCAGTAAAGAGATAACTATAAGAAACAAATTTCAAACACAAGAAGAAAGCATCCGTAATGAGTGAGAGTTCAGAGATGTGATTCAAATCTCTGGTTTCAGATATCCAGTTATCAGGAAGAAGCTATAAAATAATAAGCAGATGGGAAATATCTGCTTTCCCTTGTCTTCTTTCAGTTTCTTTTGTTTTAATCCATATAATGTTAAGAATAGAAAAAAGGAATTTAAAAATCTTGTGAACATATATTTTAGAGAAGAAATAGGAAAACCTTAGTGTTTACCTTTGGGGAAATATGTGCATACAAAATATGTAGTTTAGTGTTTACTTTTATAGGCACATGTTACTTCACATATGAATTGCTTTAAGAGGAAATAATTCTAAAATAAACTATAGTCTCTTTTCAATGAAATCTTCTGGGTATTAAAAAATCTTTTTTAACATCCATTTACTTCTTCATTTACTCAACACATAGGAAGGGATATAAATTTAGCAAATAAAATACAAAATGTCATGTGAAATTTAAATTTCAGATACACTGCAGATCATATTTAGTGAAAGTATGCTGTAAAGGAACATTTAACTAGGCATCTTGTATTTTATAAGGTAATCTAACATGCAAATCCTATGACAAGTATTAGGGTTATAGGGAAGAGTAAAATAGACATTATCTGTGTATTCATGAACATTATATTCAAGGGTGATTTGAAAAGGTATAAATATTTATAAATATTTTTAAATGAGAGATTTTCTATACCACATCTAAGGATCCTACCATGATTAATGAAATATTCAGGATTACATGATCCTCTGTAATAAAGGCTCTCATTTTTGTCTCCTGTTATAATTTTTAACTATTAAACTAAAATGTACAATTTCATTGTGTCCACACTCCCCCTTTACATCTATCACAATCTATTTTCCAAGAGAGAGTTAATCCCTAGAAAACTGGTTTTGGAATGGGTGAGGTGTTATCACCACATATAATCTTTTACTTTAAAATGATCTTCATATTAAGGTTGATATGTGAGTTTTATTTCAGGGATATCAGTGAAGTTTGAATTAAAGACAAAATATTAAAATGGTTTTTGAAATTGAATTAAGTACTTTATTTTTTAAAAAACTGTGTTAAGTATTCTTCAGAAGTAGCTGTAGAGTAACTAAAATAAATTCAAATGAAAAAGAAACTAAATAAATGTCTTGTTTCGATATAATTTTCTCAAGTTGTTAAAGGAATCTTTTCATTGAGAACAAAACAAATCATTAATTATAAATGCACAATCTCATTCAGAACTGGAGTTCTACATCTGGAATGTACTCTCAAAATCCCAAATACATAGAGTATTCAGTCCTCTGCTGCAAGTGTGTGTAATTATGTTTCTTTCTCAATTTTAACAGAAGTCATTCTCATCTGATTTCAGGATAAAAATGCCTTCAAGAGCAATTTTTTGAAGGATGTCTTTTTGCCATCTTGCTTAGAGTTCTAAATCATATTTGCAAACAAAAAGCATTAAAAAATTCTGAACACATTTGATCTCTTGGCTGTTTGTCTGCAATCTAATATGTTGGTGCCAGGCTTCTTTCAAAAATTTCAAGGCTAGACAATAAATTACCATCTAGGAATTTTGCCATTGATTAGATAACATGAGGAAGGAGACTGTAGAAATTAGAGACACATCATAGGTAATAATTGAGTTGATGCTTTTTAATTACCCTTTTCTTTGCTGGGTAATGAATTCTCTCTCTTAATCATGCAGAGTGCAATGACTTCTACAAGGCATGCATGTGGTAGATGGATAAGCATGAATCACAAAGCACCTTGCTTTTTTGAGACAATGGTTATCGAACACATATTTGCAGATGAAGCAGTGTACATATTCCCTTTCTCTCTTTAATAAAGGAAGTATAGATCTTGGTCAGAAGTATAAAACTGATACACTGAAAGTGTTTCTGGATTGGAAATAATCAGAAATCAACTTCCTCCCTTCTTGGTTTGCCGATTTACTTCTTCTCCAAAAACTAAAGAATGAATTAGGAGGGAAAAGAGAGGTTAGTTTAAAAGACACATCTGTGTACACATATTCGACTAGTAAGTGTTAGAAAATGCATGAAGCTGAACAGAGGGTAAGGGAAATAGAGTAGGAAGAAAAGAAATTCATAGGAAAGTGACAAGACAGAAAGTGAAGTTTGGTTGCTACAGACTTTCATCTTAATTTGAATAAATCAACTGGTAAAACAAATGATAGTATGAATATGCTTTCCAAAATAGTCATTTTATTTCACAAAAGAAACATGACTTAACTGAGCTGTGTGGGAAGACAAAACACTTTAAATAAAAGGAATTTATAAGAATAGAAAGATACTTGAACCACAGATGAGAACATGAAATACATTTTGACATGTATTAGCCTTCAATTTAGTAGTGTTTCATGCACACATTTCCTTTTTTCTAGAAACCGATTAGAATATACTTATACTTTCCATTATTCTTTCCATTTCCTGTATTTCTCTGCAAAACACTTTTTATGGTTGCTTCAGGTTCTGTTCATAGACTTGCATTTATACCAAGCTGTGAGCATTATCCTGAATATATGTTCTCTGCTGGATGCCAAGCAATCAGGTTCTCTCTTAAAAGTGGCTATCTTGGATTTGTTGGGAAAAAATAGAAAATAATGTAAAGAGACTATTTATATGCAACCGTCAAAATCCCTGTGGTTCAAATAATATACATATATATGCTTATGTATATGCAGGAATATGAATATTATATATAAACATATACATGCATATATAAATAGGCAGACTGATTCCTTAGCCAGAAAGATTAAGGGAGGCTACAACGGCAATGATAACTAATAATTACTACCTGCCAGACCATATGCCATTTGCTAAACTCTCATTATTTTATTCAGTTTTCTCAAAAGCGTTATGAGCTAGACATTACTAACAAAGAGACCAATGTTTACACAGGTTACGTAGCTTTCCCATAGTCCTACAGCTTGAAAGTGGCACAGAAATATTTGCTCTGAAAAGATCTAATACCAAAATAAATATCATTTGCCTTTCAAAGGCAAAGAAGAACAGATGAAAATCAGAGGTGAGTGAAGGCAGAAACATGAGGAATGGACCTCAAGTGATACCACAAGCTAACCTAAATTGTACACCACAAAAGTGTATTCTTTTCAGTTGGTCAGTTATGTATTTTATTGATTCCATACTGTTTCAAAAATCTAAGAATTAAAGTTACTTATAGACATGAGGCTTGAAATTTCAGTTGGATATCTACATTTAAAGGGTGCGATGTCAGGTAATGTACAATGTTCTACAACAATAACACAAATGATAAATAAAAAACACAAAATGTTTATTGGGGCATACAAGTGGAGATGAATTTACTAGGGCAATTTCTCAAGGCATTCCTGAAAGCAAGGTTATCACCATCAGCCCTCTGATCTGACTGCAAAAACAAAAAATAAATACCTGGAAGAATAAAAAGGAGACAAAAAACATGTACAGTAATATGACAGCAAACTCACAATTATTAACAACCACACCTAAAACAAAAACAAAAATAAACTAAGCAAACTTTAGAACAGGAACAGAACCACAGACTTGGAGATCACATGGAAAGTTAGCAACAGGGGAGTGGGAGGGGGAGAGAGGGGGAAAAGTTACAGAGAATAGGTAGCATAGACGGTAGGTAGAAAATAGACAGACAGGGAGGGCAAGAATAGTGTGATGTAGAAGGAAATGTAGAAGCCAAAGTACTTATAAGTATGACATATGGACATGAACTAAAGGTAGGAAATGTGGGTGAGGGGATATGTAGGGTGGAGGGGAATGAAGGGGGGAAATGGGACAACCATAATAGCATAATCAATAAAATATATTAAAAATAAAATCTATTCCATGAAACACTAAAAAAAGAATAAATATATTGCAAGTGATTCAAGCTCACTGAGTGATGAAGAGTGGAGATTGCAGTTCATTGCTAAGTACTTCCTATGGTGGAAATTATTTTAGTAGTATGTACATTAGAAATGTCATCATTAAAAAAATAGTAAGGGAGGTAGGTGGGTTTGGCTGGGTGGCAGGGAGTGGTGGGGAGAAAATGCAGACAACTGTAATTGAACAACAATAAAGTAATTGAAAAAAAGAAAAAATAATAATTGAATTACTATTCTTTAATGAAAACAAAGGTATATACAGTGGATTCCTGCCATTATGGAAGAGTGCTAAGACCCACAGCTTCTATATGTCTGGAAAAATCTTTTTTACTGTTTCACATCTAAAGGATAACATTGTTGGATATATTTATTCTTGGCTTGTCATTTCTTTCATTAGTTTGTGTATTTTGTTGCTCTGTCTTGTAACTTGTAGAGTTTCTGCAGAGAAGTCTGATGATAACCTAATGGGCTTTCTTTCATAGGGTGCTTTCTTCTTTCCTCTGCCTACCTTGACAATTCTTTTTTTATTATTAATTTTTGACAGTTTTAATGAAATATGCCTTGGAAAAAGCCTTTTTGGATTGAGGTAATTAGGTGTTCTGTTTGCTCCCTAGATTCAAGAATCTAGTTCTTTTCATAGGTTTGGGAAGTTCTCATCCATTATTTGTTTCTGCTATTATTAATAGCTTTCAGTTCTCTTCTCTCTGTCTTCTTCTTCTGGTATGCCTATTTTTCTTGTACTGCTCTTTCTGATAAAATCAGATAATTCTCAAAAAATTCTTTCTTTTTTTTTTTTTAAATCTCAGTCTCGTTATTCTTCTCTCTGTATCATTTCTAGATTTCTATTTTTGATATTACTAGTTCTTCCCTCTGTTTGGCCAGCTTTATTTCCTATGCTTGCAAGTTCATTCTTCATCTCCAGAATTTCTAATTGGTTCTTTTTTAAAGTTTCCATCTCCTTGATAAAATATTTATTTTGTTCATTGACTTAATTTCTGAGTTCATTAAACCACCTATTTTTGTTTCCTTGCATTTTGTTGAGTTTTTTCATAACTGCAATCTTGAATCTCTGTCATTTAAAATCACATTTCCATGTCTTTATTTTCTAGAAATTATTTTTTTTCTGAGCTGCTTCATTACCTTTGTTATTCATGGTGTTTGATGGATTCTTTCTCTGTTTAGGAATCTATGTATTGGTGGCACTTCTCTAGTAGATTGATAAGAAGTCTTTCAATTGTTTTTTGCAGGTGACACTGAATCATAAGGTTTTATTTAGGTGTTTTGCTGGCTTTTCAGATCTCCATGAGGCAGTGAAAAATAGCCTGAGTTTCCTGAGAAAGTGGACACCTGCCCTGTGATACAGTTGTTGTGGTCCCAGGGAACCAACCCTGCTGGGGAATTCAGTGGATGATGGGACGCCGAGTCTGTGAAATCCTAGGGCTGTCAGATGCTCCAGTCAGTGGCCACTGGCAGTGTAGTCCTGACTCAATATATGGAGGGGGGTTCCTGGGGGAGCTCAGGATCCTTTGTTGCTTTTCCTTCACAAAAATGTGGAGCGGCGGACCTCCTGGGATTAGTCTCAGAGTATACCCTTTGCTGAAGGTAAAAGTGTCCCTGTGGTATATAGGTGGCAAACACAAGGCCTGTCAGCTGAATCCAGCCCTCCACGTTGTTTTATCTGGCCTGGCACCTTGTTTTTACCTGGTGGCAGCACCAAGCTCTCACTTAACTGTTAAGAAGTAGTTACATTTATACAGTCCTAAAATTACACTTGGCCCTTTGAAGGCAACTGCAAGGCTGATGTGGCCCCCGGTGAAAATGAGTTTGACACCCCTGCTGTAGTACCAGTCCTCGGGGTTTCAGATAATGAGCTCTGTGACTTGACAGAAAGGGTGAGGGGAGGTGAGTGACCTCTGGAAAGGTAAGGGAAAGTGGCTATGCTCTGTGGCTTTGTTTTTCTGTCTGTAATGCTGATTGACAGACAGCTATGCTTGCAACTCTGAGTTTTGTCTCTGCCTAGGTCAATGGGCTTGGCAGCAGCTCATATTGCCTACTACTGCAGGGTTACTCAATAAATCTCTTTGCTTCTCTAGCTGAAGGGATTGCTCGCCACAACCAGACTCCTCTGCTTTCTGGACTGAGCCCTTTAGTGAGCTCTGGGCTGCAGGGCTGCATCCATGACTCTTTTGAGCTCTTCTCCCTTCTCACCTCCTAGTTTGGTCCCACTTGCTCACCTTTAGATGTTTTAATGAATGGATCTCTCAGATGTGTTTGTACATTGAGCAGGGAATCCTTTGTTGAATAACATCTGTTCAAACTGTAGAAACTTTAAGAGCAGAGACCAAGGGTATCTCTCAAGCCACCATTCCTGGGATATTACTCTATGTTAAACTTTAAATAATACGCTTATGCCTATGTTTTAATTCTTCTTCACACAATAAATCTGATCACTCTTCATTATGAAAATGAGGACATTATATAGTTGTTTCTACATGTCCTACCTTTTTAGTCTCAGAAGTTTTGATAGTTGTTTCAATATTTTATATAATCAAAATTTATACTGTTTACATTTTATTCTGTAATGTTAATTAAACTTCATCTTAGTTAAGTTAGCAGAATTTCTTGACAAAGTGTGTGAGCTAGCGGTATCAAAATTCCTTTCTCTGCTCTCTTAAATGTAGATTCTTAGGTCTATCTGCAGGGATCTAATTAAGAAGATCTGAAATGAGGAATAAGGATTTGTATTTGTAATGATTTCCTCAGGTAGTCATTTTGCATACTAAATACTCAGAAATACTTGGGTATTTTCATCTGAAACTTAAAACAATAAAATATATATTAAAAAATATGCTCCTGTAAATGTTCTCACTACAGGAGTAACAGAAAAGATAAATTGCTATGCTACTATGCTATAAATTAGTAACTCAAAACAGAGTTTTGCTGTATCCAAATCTAATACATATACTTTTAATAGCTTTATACTTCCCTTCAATTTTTGCTCTTACTTAGCTATCAGAGATTTTTATAAAATATATCCAATTTTGCCTATTCTTAGAATACTTTTGTGATTAGTGTATATTCCTGAGTAATTTCTTAATAGGTACATCCATATGAAATTTGAAAGCATTTTTTCTTACACTTCATGAATAACTTGAGCACTAAATTAAAGGTTCACTTGTTTTTCTATTATAATTGCAAAGACATTAATTCTTTTTCTAGTATGCATGATTCTAATGAGACAAGCAACACCAGCCTATGGCTGCTCCTTTCTAGGTATCCTGATTTTGTTTTGTGTGTTTTTCCCTTTGGAAGCCATTAAGTGTTTATGTTTGAAGTTGTGAAATGTCTGCAAGTAATAGGTCTTAGCAAGGAATGAAATATGCTTCTCTAATGAAAAAATTTTCTGTAGATGTCACCAATTCGCAAGTACATCAAAGGCATGCAGGGTGTCTTCTATGTGTGAGAGGCATAGAAATAGAGTGAACTAATTTTGTTAAATGGATAAAAATGCCATTTATTTTATAGAATTTCTCTCTTGACATTTGAAAATTTCATCTTTTAGCAATATTATTTAAAATAGAGTAGAACTGTCAAAAACCTAAGCTTTGATTCTTTTTCTAGGTGCTTTACATTTCTCTGACTTTGTTTCCTCAGCACAATGACCAAAATGTGTCTCAGGGTGTTCTTTGTGCTGGCATCAGGTTAAAGATTCAAAGTGATGCAATTTTTTTTTTTTTTTACAAATATCCAAGCATAGCCATTGTTAATGTAACTAGAACAGTTTGACTGATTTTGACGTAACCTGGCAGCCAAGGAGAGTGGACTGGGATGCTCATGCATGAAAATGATAACTTCACTGTACTAGTCAGTGGGGGCGATAGAAGCCTCTGAATGAGCATGTGCACTGTGTGGCCATTGCATTCAAAATGACTGAGTGAGTAGAGCAATGAATCTGCATCAAATTTGTATTAAGCTTGAATATTCCTCTGAAGAAAGTATTTGGATGATTCAGAAGGCCACAGCTATGGGCACATGGTGATTGGCAGCTTCATCACAACAATGCACCTGCTCACACATCATGTCTCATGTAGAGTTTTTTTGCAAAATATCAAATCACCCAGGTGACTCAGCCTCCCTATGACCAGATTTGTTGCCCTTTGACTTCAGGCTTTTCCCAAAACTAAAATCACCTTTGAAAGGGAAGAGATTGCCCAGCATCAGTGAGATTCAGGAAAATATGATGGGGCAGCTGATGGTAATTGGGAGAACTGTGTGAAGTCCCAAGGTGCCTACTTTGAAGGGGACTAAGGTGTCATTGTTCTACGTACAGTGTTTCTTGTAACTGTTATCTTCTTCAATAAAGGTTTCTATTTTTTATACATGGCTGGATCCTTCTGAACAGACCTTATATACTAAACATATAGATATATAGTACATCATGCCTTCTGTTGTACATTAGGTTTAAAACTTATGTTTTAAATTTTTCAGCTAGTCCAGTGTTCTAACTAAAGAATGTATCTATTGCATATAACTTTTTAAACTTTCTTTAAGCATGTTCACTCTGTTTCAGTGCAAAATAGTTATACAGTTTTGGAGATATATTTTAATAATAAATAATTATAACATATGCCACGGTTTATAGGTCTGGCTTTTAAAATTGATAGCTACCTGATGGGAAAATGATAGCTCAGAGTATTCTGTGGATGATAAGACTTTGATCAGATTCTTTCTTTTAGTCTGAATGATTACATTTGGTTCTCAGGAAAATTTTTATGCATATCAGATAGCCAGACAGTTGCTTCACCCATTAAGATATTGTGTTTTCCCTTCCTTAACTTAATTTCTTTTAGCAAGGCTATTTTTCAGGGTATTGAATTTTTTTTATAACAAAGAGAAATACATGCTCTGTTACTTCTTTGCAAAGTCATTTACATATAAATGAGCTCCTCCTCTTATCCCCATCCATTGTCTTCATTCTGCAAACAGTTGCATATTTGAACAAGTCTTTCAGACCACATGTTAAATTCAAGAATAAAAGAATTGGCAATATTACATTTGGAAAATGGTGATACAATGTTATTACTTATTTACTCAGTTCCCATGAATTTATTGAATCAGAGAATACACCTGCTTTTCTAAGTATTGATTATTAACTAATCTTCCAGGAGTTTGAAAAATTCCATCTGATTCAGTTTGATTCTCCACTTTTTAATCAAATTAGTTGATAATAGTTCAGCCCTTTACCTTTCCTCACTGGTTCAGACTTTACATTTTTTAACCGATGGCTACTCTTTTATAAAAAGAGCATGTGAAAAAATAGGCTACACAATAAACCTGAAAAGGACAGGGGGGCCACACAGCAGGCCCAATGAGCTGAGGAACCTCGAGTAACCGAACACTGTGGTCTGATCACAAATTCCTAACTGGACAGGTCATGAAGGATAGTCACGTCTCAGACCTACAACTTAGCAAAGGCCAGTGACCACCTTCAGTGAGCTCTGTTCATTGTTTTCATGCATCTAGGCTAGTACATCTCTTCTTTGAAATTTCAGAGTAGTTATTTTCTCTCCGTACGCCTGAAGGCACAATCATCGGTGCTGCTGTATAAGATCACCCAGGAGACCACAAAACGTTTTGTTATTATCTTGTTCCCCACATACCATCTCTATACCAACTACAAATGTTAATTATTAACTGTCCTGTACCCACCAAGTGTAAAAGAACCATGTGTTTCTCCATTGTGCCTTTTATCAAATCCCTGAGATTTCCCTGCTTTGCTTTCTGCTGCCTCTTTAAACTACCACCAATGGGTTCCATGTACATCCCTTATGTCTTCTCCTTTTATTTGATGTACAAAATAAGCTGACATTCTCCAGAGCATCTGAGATCTTTCTCCTCAGAATGTGTCCTAAATTTTGCTTAAATAAGCTTATAAAAATTCTCTATGGGTTTGGACATGTTTTAGGTTGACAAGCACAACTACAACTTGCTAGAAGTCATCAGTTGTGTTTCTGAATATTTATGGTATGATTTTTACTTTGAACACCATAAATCCCTTGTACTAGATATTTATCATAAAAAGTACAAACTTAGCTAAAATATTATTATTAAAAAGATCTATTTATTCAATTATTTTACTTTATACTTACATATATATATATATAATTACTTTAATCACAATGTAGTTTCTGGCTTAAGATTTTCTGGTTTTTAATTTATTTTATTTTATTTTACTTTATTTAATTTTAATTTTAATTCTAGAGAGGAGGAAAGGAGAGAGAAAGAGAGGAAGGAAACATGCATGTGAGAGAGAAATTTCCATCTGTTGCCTCTCACACACCCCAGAAATGGAACTGGCAACCTAGGCACGTGCCCTGACCAGGAAGCAAACTGGCCACCTTGCACTTTACAGGACAGTGTCCAACCAACTGAGCCACACTGGCCAGAGCTATATGTAAATTTTTAATTACAAGATTAACAAATACAAATTGTAAAATGTACAGAAGTACAAAGGACATAAAAGGAGTTAGGCTCTATCTTTTATACTCAGTCCCTATCCCCTGTTCCGCACTAACCATTGAGGGATGTATTTCCAAACTCAATGTTTATGCCAGAGAAAGCATGACCAAATGCTGCTGTGTTTCCCAGTGTGAGGTCCAACCCTACGTCAGCACGAATAATGAAGCACACACACTTGCACATGCACACACACAAACTGCTCCTGAAAAGTCCTCTCATTTCTGCCTCTAACCGCCCCCAGCCGAGATCATAAATAAATCTTGATATTACATTGGCTATAATGCATCAAATCCTCCTAAAGAGAATAATTGAGCTATAATTATCATTCATAAGCATGAATGGGTATTTTTCCACAACTTTCACCCGGTTTAAGTACCTATTTTTTGTTGTAGTCTATTCCTCTGTAGTGTGTACTGTTTATTACTTCCTTCAACGATGACTGATAACTTGGGTTCTGCAAATTTAATACCAAGATAATTTTTTTCACTTTTATTATGGTTTATTACACACATTTTCCCCCTGGCCTTTAAAAAATTTTTAAACAGTACTTACAAAACCAATCCTGCCAAATTTAAAATCAATACGATGTAATATTCTATACATTTCTAACATAGAACCATTTATAATAATATTATAGAAAACTGTCTAAAATAACATTAATCATATAGTTAAAATACAAAGTAGAATTATAAAACTAAAAGTACTCTGATTCAGTTTTTTTACTTCCTAGGCTAAGAATGCTAACCTTATTTTTTTAAATAATTGTTTTCTGGTTATGAAAGTTAGTATTTTTTAAATTTTAGTTACAGTTTATATTTAATATTATTTTGTATTAGTTTCAGGGGTACAATATAGTGGTTAGACAATCATATTTGTTACAAAGTGTTCCCCTTGACATTTCCCGTACCAACTGGCCTCATACACTGCTGTTACAATGTCACCAACACTACTTTGTACCTTGTGCTTTACATCCCTGTGACTCTTTGGTAACTGCCAATATGTACTGCAACTTAGCATTTTAATTCTACATTTAAAATGTGAAAAACATAAGAAGGCTAAAGAAAGAAGTTATTCATAAACTCGCCACTTAAAGGTAACAATAGTTAACATTGCAATGTATATACACTGCAAGTCATTTATTTCTACATTTAAAGATAGTTTTTATAATTGGGATATTACTGTATATTGTTTTATAGTATGCCTTTTCACTTAACATATCGATTTTTTATACATAAAGAAAATTGTTTATCTTCTTAACTTTTTTTCTGAAAACATACTTTGACCACAATTTTGAGCTTAATTTGTTAAATTCATTTTCTTATATGACAACTCCCATTGTACAAATACTTTCTGATAAAATGTCTATTTTTGATATAATTGCTGTTTTTCTAGTAAGTTACATTATATTACTATTATTTAGACAAATTAAGGAAGCAACTTTCCTCTAGCTATTGCCATTTTCAGATAGTTAAAGCATCCTACACTCTTGTTTAGGTTTTTCTAAACCAAAAGAATCAGATTTTATGCTTTGATCCCATTAGTGATTGAAACGGTGCCCCATGTTCCCTGTTCCCACACAGGTCGCTGCTCATCTGTGCGTGTGCAGTGTGCGTGGAAAAAGGAGACAGAGGAAAGACGTGGTTGTAGACATAGTTTGTCCGGAAATGTCAGTAGGTTTGACTTTTTGTTGTTTGCCATTACAATCAAAATTTTTTAAAAAATTGGAGAAAGTTGAGGTAACTTACTTTTAGAAAAATATGGGGTTATGTACTAGAATATGTTTTCTGGAAAACAAATTGGAGAAACTAAAAATCATTTTATTCATGATGATCATTCCAAATTCTTTCAAGATATTGATTAGTAAAAACAATATTACCAGTGTTTTCTTTTTAATTATATTAAGTTTGGGGATAGCATATAAAATTAGATTGTCAAATACAAAAAAAATCACCACTCTATAAAAAAGCTACATTCCCGTTTGAAAGAAGTAGTATCCCTTCTGGCATTAAAGCACAGTAAAATAATTAGAAATTCAAGGACTATAAACAAAGATATGTTCACTACATTGTTTCTCACTCAAATGCTTATCAATTGATTCTGATTAGGTAAATTGTGGTATACCTTTGCAAGAGTCAGTAAATAAAAAAGTGTTCAAAAAGAAATGCAGTAAGAGATATGACTACATTCCACACTGGCCTAAGCCATTTTAGTCTTAGACAATTGTAAGTTACCTGGGCGTTTTTCATACCAGTAGTCATTAGTGAGGAGGGATAGCTGTTCTTTCCAAAATTATCCACTAAAATGTTATAGTGAAAGCATGTCTCTGACCCTTTCTGCCACATATTTCAACTTATTTTAATTGATTGATTGATTGATTGATTTAATGCCAAGAAGAAATGGATTGTAATGGAACCTTAAGAACAGTCATGGACAATGTGTTCTGCGCGGCTCTTTAGCATTCATTCTTTCTTACATGCATTGTAGTCAAGTGATTTGATCAAAGGGTTTCAAGTCAAATCTCATGTATTTTTCTCTTTAATTGTTCCATTACAATTGTCCCAATTACCCTCCTATTGCTCTCTCCCGCCCCCCACCCCCTGCTCCCACAGTCAATCCCCACCCTGTTGTCCATGTCCATGGGTCATTTATACTTTTTCCTTAACTTGGCCTTTCCCCTTCTTTTCTCCCTTACCCTTCTCCCCTCTGGTCCCTATCAGTCTGTTCCTTGTCTCCATGCCTCCGGTTTTCCATTACCATTTAGTTCCCCTATACCCACCTCACCCCCATATTCATCACACTGTTACCCATGTCCATAAGCCCTTTTTTTCTTTTTGCTCAATCCCTCCACCCCCTGATCTTCCCCAACTTAGCTGTCATCCTGCAAGCATTTAATTAAAAGTTGTCACCCAATGTTCTAAAAGCTCTGATTTTTTCAAGAGTTCTCAAACATCCTTTATTAAAGGCTCATCTGTGGTAAATGAGGCCATATCTCAACTGCAGAATTCATCTATAAATAACCATCTATAAAGGTCATGTGACCAAGAATTCTCAGAAAAAAGATCAGAAGATTGACTGCTTGGTTGGCGCATTGTCCCACACACCAAAAAGTTGTGGGTTTGATTCCCCGGATGGGAAGCAACCGATCCATGTTTCTCATGTAGATGTCTCTCTCCATCTCTCTCTGTCTCTCTGTCTCTCTGTCTCTCTCTCTTTTTCTCTCAAATTAATCAACATATCCTTGGGTGAGGATTATTTTCTTTTTAATTGCCCATTCAGGGACCAAGCAGAGGGAGGCTTCTCAACGTTACATTTTAAGGTGCTTCCTAAATTTTTATACTATGCTAATGCAAAGACAGGGAAGTATTTTTTAAATATCATCAATACCATTTCTAACATTCATTTTGCTAATTAATTTCACCAAAACCCAGTTTTAACAAACATTATATTGAGCAGCTGGTGCAGATGGGGCATAGAGATAGCTAGATTACTCATTATAGCAGCTTCTGTAGTGTGGTGTTTCTGATAAATGCTAGCTGACTGTACCTGGAGTGTAAATTAGTGATTTAGGAACTAAGGATCCCTAGAGCATAACTTATAAAATATAACCATTGACTAGACTACACTGAAATATTAAAAAGTTAATTACAGAGATCAAAACACATATAACAATGCATTTAAAAGTCTAACCAAACATATATTTGTACCCTATAATTCCAGGTATATTAAAATATATACATACAAAATATTACTGGAAAATACACCAAAAATGTTAACAGTTTTTATTATAAATTATTGGTATTTTCTTACGTAGAGATATATTGCTTTTCAGAAAATACCATAAAATACTACAGAATAAATAGGAAAACAAGAGAATTATATTCCTTGGACCAAAAATGCATAGATCAGTGGAGGGGTGTCTCATGTGCTGCATTCTAGACAATGGAACTCTCCGACTTGATTGTCTCAGTCACAGGGCTGCTCTAGCAAAACGTCACAGAATAGGTTCCTTACAAAATTATTTTTCACCAATATGGAGGCTGGGATGTCCAAGGTCAAGTGTCATCAGATCCCATGTGTGCTGAGAGATCTCTTCCTAGTTTGTAGCTGGTTGCTTTCTGATTGGATTCTCACATGGCAGAGAGAAAGAGGAAATCAGCTACCTTATGTCTGTTCTTACGATGGCACAAATACCATTTTGAGGGCTCTAATTACTTCCTAAAGGCCCCACCTTCTTCTGTCATCACATTGAAGGGTAGGGCTTCAATATATAAATTTTGGTGAGTGGGACACAAATACATTATTTAATCCACAACATCGATCCTTCATTTATACACATATAGTCAACAAGGTTAGGGTCATTTCATTGGTTCTGCCTTCAATTTATAAATAGATGACTCCAAAGCTTTCTTGCATTTTTCCTTGCTTTTTAAAATTATTTAATGAATATAGTGGTTCTATAAAGACAAAAATATTAAAAATAAGAGACTTAATTCTCCCTGTTGAAATTAAGTAAAGGGGTTTTTCTGCTCTTCCTTTTCTTAGATTACCTACTTTAGAAAACTTTTAGTGTAAGTTCTTTCTGTCTCTTTGAAATGTATGTAAAACTTCCTAACACTAATTCCTTTTGCCAGCTTTATAAAATAGGAGTGTCTTTCTCAAAGACTTGGGAACTATCTATTTGGAATGTAAACATCCAAGAAATAGAGCACCCCTGTCTCCCAGTTTCTGCCAGATAGTAGAAGCCTAACTTTGGCAGGCTTCTTATTCTGATTTGCAAAACTACTCCCCGTCATGAAGATATCAGAAGCTTATTTTACTTTGTGTAAAATCAATTGATTAGCACTGATGGTTGATTCAATTATAAAGTTAATGTTAGATAAACTGTGTGTGACAAATGGGGTCAAGTCCTCTTACTTGAGGACTGGTTAGTGTTTATCTTAAGAATGTACATGTTGATGTATCTGCTTAGCTATAGAGAAGTGTAATATTTCTTTTTGTCTTTGCAATCCTTTTGTAGATAGCCTGTGATGCATATCATATTCAATATGGACATTCAATAATAAAATTGTTTTCTTTCCCTTCCACCCTTGTAGAGAGTTCTGGGATAGGAGGATATTTTATTTTTAATAATGTTTCCCCAATTATTTATATATATAATATAAATATATATATATATATATATCTTCAAAATCTTTTCCAAATATATTTTAAAATCTATCATTAATAATTATCATTTCTTCTTAGAAATCACCAGTCACAGAGATATTTGTTTGCAAATCAGAATTTTTTTCTTCTTATGTTTCAGAGGCTTTGTTTTTTGTCCTACTACTTGAACATATTTTAATTACAAGATGAGCAAATACAAATTTTAATAGGAAAAATAATACAAGGAAGGACATAAAAGTAGTTAAGCCTTACTGTCTCATTCCTTCACACTTAGCATCTCTATTTCTGTGATGTAACCAAGGCAACCATTTGACATTTATTCCCATTCATTCCTCCATGGCCCTGTAATTCCCTACAAAACATCCTTGCAAGCTGTGTAGTACTAGATTAAGTACAGATGATTTTAGAATGCAGTGAGTGTAAAAGTTAATTTGGCAAAGTTTATTTCTAAGACCCTCCATTTCTGTTCCCAGTTGTGGGGCTTTTAACAATGTCAAACAAAATTGCTCTAGATGGGACAAAAGAGGATGGAGTTACACAAGATAAAAGAATGTATTCAAGACCACTGCATTACTAGTAAAGACTAATGCCACATGGGAGACCTGGTGAACTCGACTCCTATTCTCTTGAAACAAAAGGCAGAAGAATTTTGAAGTACTGGGAAGAATTAGTGAAAAAGTACTGGAGGACACTACAGGAGAGAGTGTTCAATATAATTAAGCTATCTGTACTTGCTGATGGATACCTATCAAAGTTAGGCATTGATCTTCTCCCAGGAGACTGCTATATATGCACTGTATCTTTCTTTTTCTTTTTTTCTCACAGTGAGTGTCCTTATTTTTATTATTTGTAGAAATCTAGCATTTAGATTTCAAAATTGACAAATGACAAACAGCAGTTTGAAGCATTTCAACAATGCCTATGAACTGTTCTTTGCTGACACCACATGGCTATTATCCCATGTTCAAAAAGTAGGACTTGCTCCAAGTGGACATGTTATACATCCTGTCTGAACCAGTTTGTAATGGTCTTCTTCCCTCTCCTCTTCTCCATCATTGGTGGGGCCTGATCTGCATTCCCTGTCAGATACCTGACCCCAATGCAGCAAGCTCTTCAACTGCTCTGCTTCATCCAGAGTTGATGCATGCAATATGGCACCCTTACCTGCTTCTACATCTCCTGGTGATGGGTCACCGTTCTTTTTGTCAGTTGGAAAACCAGCATCTGGACTGAAAGTTTTGCTTGTTCTGACAATCTCCTTTGCAAGTTGTGCACCCTGTTTGCCCTTGAACATTTTTCTCTGCTTCCTGACATTCTTTTAGTTTCACCTGGAAATCTAGTACTCTGACTTGTGGAACTTTATAGATTACATAAGTTTTTCATACCTCTTATTTTTTAAGTATTTTCCTGAATACTTAGGCAAGTCAGTGATTTGAGAGATGCTGAAGGGCCCAGCTCACCCAATTCCATAAGACTTGTTGGTGAGAATGAGTTCTGTCAGGCAGGGCAGGGCCTAATCAAGTCTCTCATCTACATGGCATATTCTGTTGTTCACCAATGAAGTTTCAAGTCTTCTCAACAAAGAAAAACCATCCAGTTTTATGATTTCATTGCCAGAAAAATCAATAGCATCAATCTGGTCTAAGATCATACCCAGATCTTCAATGACAGAAATTTGTCAATGTAAGACACATTGAAACCTGTGAGAATTTTTCAGTTTATTTGAGCTGAACTGATGACAATTACTGAACAGCAAAATCTCAACAGATTAAGAAAACACTCCAGCAAACGGCTCCAGAAAATGCTCCACCATATGAGTGTTGGTGTCAGCAAAGAAGAGTTCAATGGCAAATTTGATTCTGCCATTTTATACACTAGAATCAAAAGGGAAGACATGAGGGGGATTCCATGAAATTTATGGACAATAGATGAGGGAGGCTGGAGAAAGCAAAGTAGAAAATCTCTGTGATTAAATAAAGAGTAAAACAAATAGACACGTAGTTCTTTTACATAGGTAGATATAGGATAGTTAAGAGTTAAGAATTAACACAATAGTCATGGCTGGTGTAGCTCAGTTGATTGAGTACAGGCTGTGAAACAAAGGGTCACTGGTTTGATTCCCAGTCAGGGCACATGCCTGAGTTGCAGGTCAGATGTTCAGTGGGGAACACACAAGAGGCAACCACACATTGGTATTTCTCTCCCTCTCTTTCTCCTTCCCTCTCCTCACTCTAAAAATAAGTAAATAAAATCTTAAAAAATAACAAAAATAACAATGAGGGGCTCTGTGGTCTCCTGTTCTGGTGGGAGATTGTGTCCTGAGGGGTCTGGGAAAAGGAAATTACCCTGACATTCCAAATGAATGTTGTTGTAGATACAAAAACCTTTATCAAGAAAGATACCATTGTCAAGAAAGATACCAGCCTAGGAAATGACTACCTGCCAAGACTCACTTTTAGCTTTTAATTTCAGACCATCCTATAAGGGTACTTTTTGTCTCCGACTTTGTAAGGCCACATCCTGGCCTCCCTGACCATGTCAGATTTAGAATGTGGCCTCTTTTTTGTCCACAAATTTTGTACACCTGGAGGTCTAACTCATGGTGCCACACGGCATTGATGTACTCTACCTCCTGCTTCATCAGCTCTGCCAATAGTTCCACTGTCCTGCCATCTCCCACCTGGTATGTGGCTCGCTTGGGACCTTATCTGTCTTGATGCATATGTTTTCTAAAAGTGCCTCCTATGCCCTTGAGAAAGACGTATCTGGGTTGTAAAATTGACCAGAGTTTGGGAGAACATTTACATCTCAAAGGGGCAGAGAATGAATTTATAACTGAAAGGTTTTTTTAAGAAAATGCTCTAAGAAAATGGAGTGGGGAGGTCAGGGGCTTGTAATAGGAAAGAAATATGTCTAAAATTTAGTCAAACTGATGGTAATGTTGAAGTTATCTTGATCAATAGTGAGTAATCTGGCTAGAGTTGAAAAGTGAGAAATCCAGGAGACTCTGTATGTGAATAATTTGGTCCAAATCATATCAACTTTTACCCTAAACTAGACCGTGAAATATTCTACATCAAATCAGTATTTCCATTTTAACGAAACTGCATTAATAGAATAAATCATAATGATCACATTTACCATTTTAAATAACTGAATACTTTTAATTTCTCCATGCGATCAGTTCCTTTTACAGTCTCATTGATTGAAAATGGAATCCAATTATATTTTTCTACCCATCATTTTAGGAACTAAAATCAAAATATAAGATGTCAATAAATATTGGTAGAACTTAGCTCAGTCAGCATAGTCTACTGATCTAATAAATTCCACTTCTTTTGGGCAGTTTTCAATGGAATTAATTTAACCAGGCTTTATGTTTTCTAGCTTTCTGCAACCACATATCATCCTGATGAATTTAAATATCAAGAACTCCATCCACTGACAGTTTTATAAACTTATAAAATGTTTACAGTACTTATAGGGGAACTTACTGAGATGCATTGTGGCTCCAGCAGCAAAAGGGGCTGGGAAATGTTAGACTCTTAACTCTCTTCAGCCTCACACTGAGCGGACCACCCAGAAAACCAGCCTACCACCCAAAGATGAACCTCATGCCCTCCAGAAAGAGGTTAATGAATGTATACAGTGTGATAACTGTATATTACTATCTGTTAAGTTAGGAATGCATTCTTTCTGATGGTCTATGTGACTGCCCCACATATGCTTTTACTATTATCCCCTGGCAGAAAGAGACCTTGTCCTGGGAGGGTGTGGATTTTTTCCCTGCAGCCACCACTGGGAATAGCTGCCTCACCATGTATGGAAGTTTCTCCTGGTAAAGCTCTATGAATTTGTGTAAGACTTCATGTCAATTCTTCAGAATCAGTCCTGAATCTAGACTTGTGGGGCTTTTCCCTCAAAATATCTACTTGTATGTATGTATGTATGTATGTATGTATGTTTCAAAATTTATTGTTGGAAAATAAAAATGAGCAATCATATCAAGTTTCCCATAAATATTACTGGTCTATAGTTAATTTCATAAATGATATGTTATGTGGATTAAAAAGGAGTTCTACTGAAAGTAACCTCACAGCATGTCCTGATCATAAATTTTTAAATGGGTAGGTCATGGTGGGTTGTCAGGACCAAAGCATATAACTTCACTGAAAGGTTTATCTTTGCCTTAAGAAAGCCCTGCCTATTATTTCTGTACATCTAGGTTAACAACCATTGGAATGTCTCTCTTCATAAGCTTACCCATCCTAAGAGAGCACATAATCTTGTTAACTATCCTGTAACCCACTCTCTGCTTTACTTTCTCCCATCTTTTTGTAATCTTTCTTAAATTCCCTCCTTAATTCCCAATGCATAAAAGAATCTGCAAACTGCTATTCTGAGCAGCATTTTTTTTCTCAATCTGTTGAGATCTTGATTCTAGGCATAGCCTCTGTTTGGCTCTAATAATTTCTATTAGAAATTCTCTACAGGTTTGGGCATTCTTAATGTCAACAATTATAAGGATACACTATATCACTAAGTACTGTACCTTATTATAATGAAGACAATATTTTCCTTTTAACTTCTATTTTGTTTTGTTCTGTTTGTATAATACACAGAAAATTGTTCAGCTTGTGGTCTATAGCCAGCAATTAACACCACTTAGCAGCTGTTAAAATGAATAATCTCATGTTGTTATCTTCATGTGGCTAAATTCAAATGCTAATTGCTCTCTGAGCACTGATCATAAACCTACCACATCCTGCAAAATTTGCAGACATTTAAGAAAATAAATAATACTTTTTGTTGTTGTTTTGATGGTGATACTAATGTTGAGAGAGAGAAATATTCAACGATTGCATGTTGGAATGATAACATATTGGGTATACTAGCTTAAAGATAATTTATAACTAAAGTTAATTTTACCTGTTACTTTTATATTTTTTAATGTGGCTACTATAAAACTTAAAATTATATGTGTGACATTATGTTTCTACTGCATAACACTGAAGCAGGGTATGAACAAATTTGGAAGGTTCCAGGAAAGAACAGAAACAACCATCTTGACTTTCCAGTTACATGACCACTGTTTTATGTGGGGAAAGGCATAATAAATGAGAGGTAATGAATCCATATATCCCAATTAATGACTTAGAAAATTGATACATTACCATTTTTAAAAGGAAATTAAATTCCCTCAAATCTTTAAAAAATTCAGTTAATACAATTCCCAAAGCCAACCAAACTTCAAAAATATAAAGGACGAATGAAACTGAAAAATGTCACTATAAGAAGTGAAGCAGGCTATAATTAATCAATTATTGAATAAATGGGAGGAAACAACATGCATTTTAAAAATTAGCTTTAATAAAGTTCATTCAATTGCATACACTTTGGAGCCTGTGTGCAGTTTTAAATGAATGCAAATCCTAACCTCCTTTGCCTGCCCCCCACCCACTTTGGCTCCATGGCTAATGAGAAAATGGAATGTGTTTTGATCTAAATAGCTTTGTTTGAATACAACACTATTGATTTCCTTATGACTCACTCTTTATTTTAGTGTCTTGAGAGACAAGACATCTTATTGGATGAGACATGAAGCTGAAGTTCTGAGCATTTGCGGTCATTAAGTATCCCATGGCACATTTTGCTAGAGAGCAGGTTCGTTGGCCTGCACCCTGGCCCTGTTCCAATTTAGATAAAGAGTGTCTAATGACCTAGATTCTCTATGTTCATACAAATAAGAAATAGTTAGTTCTTCATGTTTATGCCACAAACTGAAAAGTTATGACTATTTTCTATTAAACTGCTGCCAACTTGCACTCCATAAGTGCCCATTCTTTGAGTAAACCAGATGTGTTTGGAGATATAAAAGCTTGCCTTATAAGACTTTATAATCTGTAGTGAACTAAGAGAGTTTTATTATTATAAAATGTGCTAGCGTATCTGTGTATGATGGTCTATATAATTTATTAAATACAAAAGCAGTGTACTTCAACAAACGTATATTGAGTACCTACTACGTAAGGTTTTATACCAAGCACTAGAGATACAAACATTTAAATATCACTATCTTCAACAAAGTCAAGTTCTGGTAAATGAGACAGAAAAGTAAATGGATATTTGCAATATCAATTAGTAAAAGTTGAAAAAAGTACAAATGAAGAAAACAAAGATGGTTTCCTAACCTGCAAAGGATAGTTGAGGGAAGATAAATATTCTGAAATTCTGAAATAATTACATTTAATATTTTATATATTAATAAAAGAAGATGAATAGCAATTAAACAAACATAGGAATAGTGGGGGGAAAGTTTAACAATGGAAATACTATTAGCAAATCAAAGAGGCTTCACTTGGAATAGAATATGCAGGAACTATCAGTGTTTTATTCTGAGAATAATGTGAAATGGGAATAGCAACAAAACATGTAAGGAAAAAATAGGCTATGAGAGCTTTGATTTATCTGGTATTTCTCAATGTGTCTACACATTACCTTCATTAGAGTTACCTTGGAGACTCATTACAATGCAGACTTTTGAGGCTCCTCCTACACTAGAGAAGAAAAACTGGGTGTCAAGCTCATAGACTGTATCAAGTTCTTCAGATGAAACTCAACTAAATTAGAGGAGGAAGCTTATGAGCAGAGAACACTATCAATGAGGCTTAAGTAGGAGATGTGACGTGATCACATATTAGATTTATACTCTGAATAGATTATTCTGACAATTATAGAAAAAATACTTTCCAAAAATGGAAAAACATGAACTTATAAGATTAATTGGAAGTGATAAACCAAAACTAGACATACAGCAGGCTGGGAGGGTGGTTATTTTTCTTAGAACATAAGCCCAAATTTTGCAAGGGACAAACAAAAAGCAAAAACAAAAGCCTGAAAAATATTTTTATATATTCTAATAGACAATTTGTATATTAGGCCAAACCAGGATTTCAAGATAATGCTAAGCATAGAACAAATTCTGTTGTCCTATTTCTTTTCCTTTAATTTAAAAGAAGGACAATATTCAAAATTAAAACAAAAAAAAATGCAAGTATACTTAAATTCAAATACTCTCTAAATTTTATGATTGCACACTTTTGTATAAGTTTATCAATTCCAGTTCAAGGTCAAGGTATGGTCAGAGTCATTTTCTTCTGAAGCCTATTTCCTCAAGTAGCTTGTAGATCATCATCTTCTTCTGTGTCTTTACTTTGTCTTTCCTCTGTTGCGTGTCTGTGTTCTAACCTTCTGTTCTTTTAAGGACACTAGTCATATTGGATTAAGGCCCACCCATGTAATTTCATTTTACCATGATTATATTTTAAAGGCCCCATCTCTAATTATAGTGATTATGAGGTAGTGGTGGGTTAGGACTTCAATATGTGAATTTGGGTGAAGAACAAAAGTCAGCTGCTAACAATATATAAAAACAAAATATGTTTAAAACTTGAACTTAAAACATGTAAGGCTCATATTAAGAATGGTGACATAAAACATGAATGAGAAAATAATAGTTTCTAAATCCATCCATGTAATAAGCCTAAAGATGCACTTCGGAAAGAAATCTGTTAGAACTGTTCTTGGAATAGAAGACACAGATTGTCAATTGATAAATTGAAGGCTATTTGAAACAACATGGAAACAAACAACATGGAAATTAATGGAAAACAAAAAGATATGGGAGAAGGTATCATTAGAAACATTTCTGTAAGAAAGTATGCTCACTTATGACATAAGAACAAGCCAGGAAATTACAGGATTCTGGAGGAAGAGGGACAGATATGAACAGAGACAGGTGATGGAAACTGAGAACTTGTGGTTAATTTGTGATGCAGTGAAAATGATGCAGACAAACAGGAAGAGGAATGATTGTTCCTTGTGGGATTTTGAGAAGCCTGAATTAAAGGAGCCAAAATTGGAAGGATATCAAAACTGAAGGTGGTGCAAAGAGTTGACCTCAGCTTTATACATTATATATCATAAGAAAGAGCTGACTTGGGAGCAAAGCTTAGGATGTACCCAAACTATTTACTAAATACGAACACTGCTGTGTGCCAAGCAACAGGCTGAGTAGGCTATAATAACTATTTTAATCTAATCCCAACAACAAACCTGACATTTAATAATTTACTCTTGGTCACAAACCAAGTAGGTAGTAAAGCCTGTATTTAAGCACTTGTTTATCTTCTGTAAAGTCCATGTTCTTAATTATTATAATCTACTGCTCACCAAGCGGAACAGCTACAGAAGTGAGCCTGACTCTTTTCCAGGAGAGTATAATAAAGACTAAAAAAAATAGAGGGGATAAAAGAAAACTATATTTAGCTTTTAAATTTGCTGATCTCATTTTATTTTATTTTAATATATTTTTGTTAATGTGTTTTTTCATTACTATTTAGTCCACTTATTCCTCCTCCCCCCTGCCATCCGCACACTGTTGTCCATGTCTCTGAGTTCTTTTTCCTTTTTACTCAATCCCTACACCCACAAACTTGCCCTATATCCTGCCTTAGCTGGCATCCTGTTCTCTGTGAGTCTGTCTCTATTTCCCTTGATCATTGAGTTTGTTTATTAGATTCCACATGAGTGAAATCATATGATATTTGTCCTTTCTGACTGGCTTATTTCACTTAGCATAATGTTCTCCAGGTCCATCTATAATATTACAAAAGGAAAAGATTTTCTTTTTTATGGCTGATTTTTTTTGCAACAATTCCATTGTTGTAAATGTCCCGTAGTTGTTTTATCACTCATTTACTGATGGACAACTGGGCCGCTTCCATATCTTTGCAATTGTAAACAATGCTGCAATGAACATAGGGGTGCTTATATTCTTTCAAATTAGTGTTTTAGGTACCTTCGGCTGTATTTCCAGAAGTGGGGTCACTGGGTCAAAGGCAGATCCATTTTTAGTTTTTTGAGGTATCTCCATACTGCTTTCCACAGTGGCTGCACCAATCTGCATTCCCAGCAACATTGCAAATGGTTTCTCCTTCCTCTACATCCTTGCTAACACTTGTTGATGGTTGATTTATGGATGAAAGCCATTATAACAAGTGAAAGATCATATCTCATTGTAGTTTCAATTTGCATTTCTCTGATGGTTAGTGATGCTGATCATCTTTTTATATGCCTATTGACCATCTGTATGTCCTCTTTAGAGAGGTGTCTATTCATGTTCTTTGCCCAGTTTTTAATCGGGTTGTTTGTTATTTTGTTTTGTTTTGTTTCGTTTTGTTTTGTTTTGTTTTGTTGGTGTTGAGTTTTGTAAGTTATTTATAACTTTTTTATATTAATCCCTTATCAGATATATTGGAGAATACGTTCTCCCATTCTGTGGGTTGTATTTTATTTTGCTGATGTTTTCTTTGCTATGCAAAAACTTTTTAGTTTGGTATAGTCCCATTTGCTTATTTTTTCTTTTGTTTTCCTTGCCTGGGGAGATAGATCTGATAAAATATTGTTATGAGCAATGTCTGAGATTTTGCTACCTATGATTTCTTCTAGAATTTTTATAGTTTCAGGCCTAACATTTAAGAGTTTGATCCATTTTGCATGTATTCTTATGTGTGGTGTAAGAAGGTGGTCTAATTTCATTTTTCTGCACCTATCTGTCCAATTTTCCCAATACCATTCATTGAATAAACTATCTTTATCCCATATTATGTTCTTGCTTCTTCTGTCAAATATTAATTGACTATGAAGATGTGGGGTTTTTTTCTGGCCTCTCTATTCTGTTGCATTGATCTATGTGTCTGCTTTTATGTCAGTACCATGCTGTCCTGATTACTATCACTTTATAATATAGTTTCATATTAGGTAGTGATTCTTCCAACTTTGTTCTTCTTTCTCAACATCTCAACATAGCAACATACTGTTGCTATGTTGCTATGTGGGGCATTTTGTGGTTCTATATAAATTCTTTTGAAATATTTATTCTAGTTCTGTGAAATATGTCATTAGAATCTGATAGGTATTGCATTGAATCTATAGATTGCTTTGGGTAGTATGGACATTTTAATGATGTCAATTCTTACTGTCAATATACGTGGTATATGTTTCCAATTATTTGTACATACTTTAATTTCTTTTTTCAGCATCTTACAATTTTCTGAGTATAGGTCTTTTACATACTTGCTTAGGTTTATTCCTAGATATCTAATTCTCTCTGAAGCAATTGTGAATGGAATTATTTTCTTAATTTCCCATTCTGTTAGGTCATTATTGGCATATAAAAATGCAACTGCTTTCTGGATGTTGATTTTGTATCCTGTCACATGGCTGAATTCATTTATGAGTTATAATACTTTCTTGGTGGAGTCTTTGGGGTTCTCTATATACAGTACCATGTCACCTGCAAATAAAGACAGTTTTACTTCTTCCATTCCAATTTGGATGCCTTTTATTTCTTCTTGTCTGATTTTTGTGGCTAGGACTTCCAGTATTATGTTGAATAAGAGGAATGAAAGCAGATGCCCCTGTCTGTATTTTTTTGCCCACTGAGTATGATGTTGGGAATGGGTTTGTTATACATGCCTTTTATTATATTTAGGTATGTTACCTCTAATCCCACTTTTGAGAGTTTTTGTCATAAATGGGTGCTGAATTTTATCAAATGCTTTTCCTGCATCTATTGATATGATCATGTGGTATTTATCCTTCATTTTGTTTATATGGTGAATCACATTTATTGATTTGCAAATGTTGTACCAACCTTGTATTCCTGGAATAAATCCCATTTGATCAGGGTATATGATCTTTTCCATGAATTGCTGTATTCAGTTTGCTAATATTTTGGTGAGGATTTATTTGGGGTCTTTCATTTGGGGTCTGATTCTTTGTCTCCCCATTTTGGCTGTCCCTTTGTATTTGTTATATGTGTATTAGGTAGTTCTGCAAAGACTCTGGTGCAGAACTTTGTCAGATGATGCTTGTGACTAATGCTGGGCCACCTGTTTGGAGCTATCAATGATCCAAAGCTTGTAGCTCCTTCTGCTAGGCCTGTTTATGTGCAGAAAGGGACGATCTAATTTTATCCTCACTAGAATATTAGGAGTTAGATTATTAGTATGAGCTATTTAAAGATGTAGAAACTGATGCACAAGGCAGTAAATTACCTGCCAAATGATGCACACATATAGTAGGTGTCAGAGTCAGGTTGTAAGCCCAGGCAATCTGACTCCCAGGGCCTGCTTACATCTACTGTCTCCATTGAGAAAATAATTTAAATTGTAAGATTACTAATTTCCAGTGACATGCTAGATTGAATGAAAAGCAACGAGGTTGGTGGAATAGGGACATCAGACACACTGTAGATACTGACTAGGAGGATCAGAGGGCTGAAAGAGGCAATCTAATTACTATATCCCCTTCTCCATTCATTCATTTTGAAATTAGTTTTCCAGGGCTGCCACAATAAAGTATCATAAAATAAAGGGATTTGTTGTAAAACAACAAAAACTTATTGTCTCACAATCCTGGAGGCTAGAAGTTAAAAATCAAGGTGTTGGCAGAGTTGGTTGGTTACTTCTGGGAGGGTGTGAGGGAAGGATCTGTTCAAGACCTGTTATGTTGTCTCAGAGGCATTCTTTCTGTGTGCAAGTTTCCTTCTTTTATAAGGGTGCCAGTCATAGTGGATTAGGGTCCACCTTCATGATCTCATTTTAACTTAATTATCTCTATAAAGGCTCTATCTGCAAATAAGGTCACATTCTGAGATATTGGCAGTTAGGACTTCCACATTAAGAAATTTTCTCAGCTAAATACTGAGTTCATTACTTAACAAAATTGGCTTCCACATAAATATAACATAATTCAGCTCAGTTTTCTCTGCTTTCTAATAAGGATCTCTATTCCTCCAGTTTCCAATAACATGTACTTTATGTCTTTTTTGATTTCTCATCAGAATAATCTCCAACATTCATATTTGCCAACCATTTGCTTATAATAATATATGTATTTTCTAAGGTAATACAGGATTTCTCTACCATGCTCCTTAGTTTCACCTGAGTCCTCATTGTCAGTCTTTAATATATATATTTCTACCAACAGTTTGGTCAAGGCAAGCTAGGATTTTTCTATTACACTTCCTAACCCTACCCATTACCCAATTCTAAGCCACTTCCATGTTTTTAGGCATTGCTTACAGTAGTATACATATTCCTTATACCAAAATATTTATTGCAAGTAATTGGCTTATATTATTATGGAGATTGGCTTGGAAAGTTTACCAGGAAAGGCAGATTGAAAGAGTCAGACATAAGCTGAAGCAGCATCCACAAACAATTTTTGTTGTTGTTGTTTAAGGAAGCCTCAATTTAGCTCTTAAGGCCTTTCAGCTTTTTGAATCCACATCCTTCAGATTATCTAGAATAATCTTCCTTACTTTAAGTAAAGTGATTATACTGTGATCACATGTACAAAATAACTTCACAGTAACACTGAGATTAATGTTTGAATAACTGGGGACTATAGCATAGCCATGTTGACACATAAACCAGACCAATATACCTGGATTTATTTTTTGCCTCATATATCCCAGGCTTGGCATTCAAAATAAAATAAACAAACTGATAGACAAAAATCAGAATCTTGGAAAAGCCATTGGGGAAAAAAAAACATGCCCAAGAAAACTCTGCTCTCCCTAAGACCAAGAAAAAAGACAACTCAGAAAGACAGAGGTTTTAGACAATAACCATTTTACCCCAGACAAACTGAAGAAACCAATGATACTACCTCCACCCCCTTTAGCAAAGGGCAAATGAAGACTCTAAATTTTCATTATTTCTGGACTACAGTGAATCACCCATTGTAGCCTGTTACCCTGCAAGTTTTAGAGAAGACTGAGTGAGGAGCTGGGCTAGTATCCCAGTTCGGACACCCTCCACAAGGGTGGACAATATTAGGACACTCTCCACAATATTAGGAGGACACCCTCCTAAAAACAAGGACACCCTCTACAATATTAGTGGAGAACAAGTTCAACCATCATAAGTTACCACTCTCTTCCCATGGTCTTCTCAGAGAAAGACAAGTGGGAAGGTAAAATTCTCATTGTCAAATGATGACCAGGAGTCCTCTCCCTTCCTACTGTGTCAGTGTAGATTACCCAGAAAGGAATAACAGGAGCTTCTCCTTTTCCTGGCCAGGCGAGTGTCAGTGAAAGCCTGGTGAGGAGCTTAAAATCCAAGCTCCACCCATAAATTAAAGAAACCCTCTTCTACCAATAGCACCAAAAGCGGCCCAGTAGGGACCCTGAACTTTCACCCCCATCTGTAAGTAAGGAGGCAGTATTCTTGCCCCTTCATGTATCTAAAAGAGAATATTTAAATATGACTATGTATCTTTTACTACTGCACTCCCAGTGTTGAAGAAACAATAAAAAGTCATCATTCCTATCAAAATGTAAAATTACAAACTGAATTTGAGAAGATTATCAATGGATGCAAACACTGAGATGACAAAGGTTTTAGAATTGTGATAAGAATTTTAAAGAAAATATCAAAGTAATAACAGAAGCTTAGACACGTAAAACAGACTCACAGGTGCCGGAAATGAGGTGGGGACAGGATAAAAGGTGGTGAAGGGATTAACCAAAGAACATTTGCACACAACCCAGGATGTGAACAACAATATGGGGATTGGTTTGAGGTGGGAAGAGTTTGGGGCTAGGCAGAGGTGAGGAAAGGGAGAAAAAGCTGGAACAACTGTAACAACATAAGCAATAAAAATAAAACTAAAAAAATTCTATAAGAAATCATAAACATGCTTGACACAAATTAAAAAAGAATGGAGGTCTTGGCAGAGAAAAAACAGTAGATATAAAAAGTGAATATGAAACATTTAAACTGAAAAATAAAACAACTGAAAGATAGATTCCCAATACTTTCATTATCCCTCCCTCAAGCCTAGGCAATGAGATATATATATATATATATATATATATATATATATTTTTTTTTTTTACTGAAACTACATGAAAACAAAGCTAGACAACTAAATGCAATTAGAAAAATAATTCAAGCACAAAATGAGAAATTAAAGAAACAGCAACTATTTAAAAAACAGCAATACTAGAGTTGACAAATACAGTGACTGAAATGAAGGCTTCAATAGAGAGCTTCAATAACAGTCTTAAACAAGCAGAAGAAAGAATTAGTGAATAAAAAGGCAGGTCATTTAAAATCATATAGTTAGAGTATAAAAAAAGTAATAAAATAAAAACAGTGACTAAAGCTTGCATGAATTATGGAAACCAATACAATAAATCATCTGTGCATTAGTGGATAAAAGGAAAAGATAGAAAGGAAAGGGGGCAAAAAGCTTATTTGAAGAAATAATACCTGAGAACTTCCAGATCTGGGCAGAAATTTGGACATCTAAGTTGATGAAACTAATAGGTAGCTCCAAACTTTCAACCCCGAACAGGCCTCTCTAAGACATGTTATAATAAAACTGCCTAAAATCAAAGACAAAAAATTTTAAAAAGCAGTAATATAAAAATATTTTTTCACACATAAAGGAGTCTCCTTAAGGCTATCAGTAGATTTCTCACTAGAAATCATTCAGGTCAGCAGGAAGTAGAATGTTATCTTCAATGTACTGAATGATTAAATCTGCCAACCAAAAATACTTTACACAAAAGAGCCATTTTTCATAAATGAATGAAAGATAAAGTCTTTCCCCCCAAAATCAAAAGCTTAAGAAGGTCATCACCACTGGACTTGCCTTATATGAAATACTAAAATGAGATTTTAAGCTAAAATGAATGGATTCTCATTAATACATGAAGCATATAAAAATATGAAAAATAATGGTAAAGGTAAATATATAGTCAAATTCAGAATACTGTGATACTGTAATGTGGTGTTCTATTAATAAATTAAATCTAGTATGAAGATTTAAATAACAAAAGTTTAAAAATAACTATACATATAATGTTAAGAGTACACAATATATGTAGAGGTAAACTGTGACATCAAAACATAAAATAAGGCAGGGAGGTCTTAACAGGTAGGAATTTTATATGTAATCTAAGTTGTTATAAGCTTAAAGTAAAACATCTCATTTCTTAAAGATGTTATATATAGAAATAAGATGGTTTGTGTTAGCCTCATGGAAACAACAAAGCAAAAACCTACCTGAAAGACAAAGATGAAATCAAAGCACACCACCACAGAACATCAATTCAAAAAGACAATATAAGATGAAGGAAACAAAGGAACTACATAACAGCCAGAAAAGAATTAACAAGATAGCATTAGTAAGTCCTTACTTATAAATAATTACTTCATATGAAAATAGATTGATATCTTTAATTAAAGGCATGAGTTGCTCAATATATCAAACAACAAGGACCAACTATATGGTTCCTACAAGAGATTAACTTCAGCTTTAAATATATACATAGGGTCAAAGTAAAAGAATGTCAAATGATATTTCATGAAAATGAAAACCAAAAGAGAGCAGGAATAGCTAAACTTACATCAAACAAAATAGATTCTAAGTCAAAAACTGTAACAAGAGACAAAGAAGATCAATATATAATGATAAAGAGTTCAAGCCATCAAGAGCATATAACAATGGAAATATATTTGTATGTGCTTCTAACATTGGAGCACCTAAATATATTAACCAAATACTAACAGATCTGAAGGCAAAACTAAACAGCAGTACAAAAGTAATAGAGACCTTTAATACCCACTATCAACAACAAAGAGATCATCCAGAAAGAAAGTCAACAAGGAAATACTAAACTTAAATGATACCTTAGACCAAATGGGCTAACAGACAGGTACAGAACACTTCACCCAACAGCAGCAGAATATACATTCTTCTTAAACATACATGGAACATTTTTCAGAACATCTCATGTGACAGGCCACTAAACAAGCCTTTAGAAAATTTAAGAAAATAGAAATTATACCAAGTATCTTTTCCAAACTTGATGCTATAAAACTAGAAAACAACAAGAACAACAACAGATAGAAAATTAACAAATGTATGTAAATTAAACAACATATTGATGAACAGCAACTGGGATGACAAAGGATAAATCAAAAGGGAAATAAAAAATATCTTGAAACAAACAAAAATAAAAATGGATATTCTAAAATTTATGGAACACAACAAGAGTAGTTCAAGAAAACCTGTCTCTGTTTTTAGATAATATTCTATTATATAGAAAATCCTAAAGACCACCAAAAATCTGTTAGAACTAATCACCAAATTCAGTAACGTTGTGGTGTACCAAATAAACATACAGAAATCAGTTGCATTTCTGTACATTATAAGAAATTATCTAAAAATATAAAGAAAGAAAACAACTCCATTTACAATACCATCAAGAATAATAAAATACATAGGTATAAAAGCAACCAAAGAGGTGATAGATCTGTACCTGGAAAATTATAAAATGATAAAAAATTGTAGCAGTCACTATAGATTCAATGCAATCCTTATCCAAATTCTAATAGCATTGACCTAGTCTGCATGGATCAGTTGGTTGGGCTTTGTTTCACAAATCAAAACGTCTCTGCTTGATTCCCAATCAGGGCACATGCCTGGGTTGCAGGCCTGTCCCCAGTTGGGGCAGGTGCAAAAGGCAACCAATTGATGTTTCTCACATGGATGTTTCTCTCCCTGTCTTTTTCCCTCTCCTCCCCTCTCTCTAAAAATAAATAAGTAGAATATTTAGAAAATTCTAACAGCATTTTACAGAAATATTAAAAAATCCTAAAATTTGTACAAAACCACCAAAGAAGCTGAATAACCAATGAAATCATGAGAAAGAAAAACAGAGCTGGTTGCATCACAATTGATTCAAACCTTGCACAAATCTACAATAATCAAAAGAGTATGATACTAGAATAAAAATGGATACACTGAGCAATGGAACAATATAAAGACATGAAAAGATAAACCCATAAATATAAGGTCAATTAACATTTGACAAGGAATTCAATAATTCTCAATGGGGCATGGATAGACTTTTCAATAAATGGCATTGTGAAAATTGGATATTCAGGTCAAGAAATTGACCTCCTATCTTATACCACTCACAAAGATCAACTTGTATTAAAGACCTAGATTAAAGACATAAAATTGTAAAAATTACTAGAAGAAAACAAGGAAAAGCTCCTTGATATTGATCTTGGCAATAACTTATTGGATGAGATGTCAAAAGTGAAAGCAACAAAAGCAAAAATTAACAAGCAGATAACATCAAAATTAAAAGCTTTTGCATAAGAAAGAAAGAATTGGAAAATGAAAAAGCAAACTAGAGAATTGGAGAAAATATTGCAAACCACCTATCAGAAAAGAGGCCAATATCTAAAATATATAAGGACTCATACAATTTCACAGAAAAAAATCCATTTTAAAAATGGATAAGAAACTTGAGTAGATAATTTTCCTAGGTAGTTATACAAATGGCCAATAGCTACATGAGAATGTGCTTAATATCATTAATCATCAGGGCAATGCAAATCAAAACTACAGTGAGATATCCCCTTACACCTGTTAGAATAGCTATTTAAAAAAAGGTTTGTTGATAAGACTGTAAAGGAAAAGGTACATTATTCATGAGAGTGTAAATTGATACAGTCATTATTGAAAGTGCTATGGAGTTTCCTTAAAAAAAAAAAATAGAGCCTCCATTTGATCTAGCAATTTGACTTCTGGCTATATTTGAACAAAATGAAATTGGTATCTCAAGAGATATATGTACTTTCATGTTTATTGAAGCATTAATTACAACAGCCAAAATATGGAAAGGACTTATATGTCCATCCCATCAATTGATGACTGTAAAAAGAAAATGTGTACACTTATACACACACTCACACACACACAATACACTATCATTTAGACATAAAAAGGAGGAAATCATGCCATTTGTTGTAACATGGATGAAATTTGAGGGTGTAATACTAAGTTAGACAAGTAAGACAGAGAAAGACATATAATATATGTTCTGACTTTATTGTTGGAATCTAAAAATTTGATTTCATAGAAACAAAGAATATGATGGTAACTACCAGCAGCTGAAGAATGGAGGAAATAGGGAGATATTGGACAAAGAATACAAATTTCCATCTATAAGATAAATGAATTCTTGCGATCTAATGTACTATAAAATGACTATAACTAACAATGCTATGTGATAATTGTTAGAGATTAGAGAACAAATCTTAAATGTTGTCACCACACATCAAAAAAAAAAAAAAGAAGGTAATTAAGAAAGTGGTTGGAGATGTTAACTAATATTATTTTGGTAATCCTTTTTCATTTTACATATGAATCAAATCAATGCATTGTACACCTTCAACTTAGATAGATTATATGTCAATTATGTGTCAATAAAACTGGGGAAAAGTTCTTCTGTAAGAAAAAAATTTAGCAAAGTTAAAGATAGAAAAAGTAAAAAACCTAAACAAAAATCAATTAAAAAATGAGGATATTAAGGATCTGTAGATCTAGACTTAATGTTTATCTTCTTGGAGTTCTAGAGATAAAATAGGTGAAGCTGGAAATAATTTAGAATAAATAGTGTGAAAATTTTCCAAATTTGGCAAAAGCCTACAGACTCAAGGAACTGAGTGAACCCTAAATAATATAAACCTGAAAATACCCTCATGAAGATACACCATAATCAAACTCTGAAAACTAAAAACAAATTTGTCTTTAGTTGAGAGATAAATGAGACATTTAAGGGAAAATCAAAAAGTGAGAGGATTTCTCATCTGTGATCATGGACCCCAGAAGGAGGTGGCACAACATTTTTCAAATCCTGCAAAACAAACAATGGTCAATACTGAATTCTACCTTAAGTAAAGGAAAAGAAATACATTCCCACAAAAAAGAAACTAAGAGAATTTATCACAAGTCAAACCTAAATGAATGTCCTTGCCCTGGCAGATGTAGCTCAAAGGACTGACTGCAGGCCTGTAAACCAAAGGGTTGCCAATTTGATTCCTAGTTAGGAGGCCTGCCTGGGCTGTGGGCCAGGTCACCAGTAGGGGACACATGAGAGGCAACCACACATCGATGTTTCTCTCCCTCTCTTTCTCCTTTTCTTCCTCTCTTTCTAAATAAATAAATAAACATCTTTAGAAAAATGAATGCCCAAAGGTAGTAATAAACAGAAAAGAATGGTAAAATATGGCATCTTAGAACATCAGAATGGAAGAAACTCAGTGAAAAGAATAAAAGGATAATTTACAATAGCCAAGTACTGGAAGCAACCTAAGTGCCCATCAGTAAATGAGTAGATAAAAAATTATGGTGCATTTACACAATGGAGTACTACACAGTAGAAAGAAAGAAGGAGCTCCTACCCTTTTAGGTAGCATGGATGGAGCTGGAGACCATTATGCTAAGTAAAATAAGGCAGGTAGTGAATGACAAATACCATATGATCTCACCTATAAATGGAACCTAATCGACAAAACAAACAGGCAAGCAAAATATAACCAGAGACATTGAAATAAAGAACAAACTGACAGTACCCAGAGAGGAGGGAAGAGAAGAATAGTGGCAGAAAATAGGGGAAGGGCCATCAAGGAACATGTATGAAGGACATATGGACAAAGTTAAAGGGGTTATGTTCAAGGGTAAGAGGCAGGGATGTGTGGGGCAGAGGGCCATGGTGGTATGAAAATGGAGATAATTGTACTTAAACAACAATAGAAATTAAAAAATAAATAAAGAAATAAAGAAAGAAAGTAAGAAAGAAAGAAAGAAAGAAAGAAAGAAGAAAAGAACAAATGGTTTGTTTCTCCTTTGAGTTTTCTAAATTATGTTAATGTTTGAATCAAAAAACATATTTTCCAATGTGGTTCTTAATATTGTTACACACAATAGAGGGTTAAGAGACTCAAAGTGATGAATGATTTCTACACTAAATTCAAATTATTAA
Organism: Anoura caudifer; assembly: GCA_004027475.1. Classification (NCBI taxonomy): domain Eukaryota; kingdom Metazoa; phylum Chordata; class Mammalia; order Chiroptera; family Phyllostomidae; genus Anoura; species Anoura caudifer. The sequence continues at coordinate 108,256 of PVKU01004684.1, forward strand.
AATGTACTCAGTAGACTGATTATGTGTATTCATACATAAAGTTATGTGTATATATATAATGCCATATGTATAGAAACCACTAAAGTATTATATAAAATATCCACCCAAACTATGAATAAATCAAAATACTATTCTAAAAAATTTCCAAGTAACACAAGAAGGAAATATAAAGACATGAAAAAATGAAAAAAAATTCAGACTTAAGCTTTAAAAAATCTGTAATTACATCAAATATAAACAGACTAAATGAACAAATTAAAAAGCAGATATTGGTAAAATGGTTCCAAAATCATGACTCAGAGACATTGAAATTAAGAGCAAACTGGCAATAACCAGAGGGGAGGTCGTAGGGGGTAGTGGAGGGAAAAGTGGGATGGGTTTTCAGGAACATGTATAAAGGTCACATGGACAAAACCAAAGGGGGTAGGATCAAGGGTGGGAAGTAGGAAGTGGGAAAGGCTGGGGTGTAGGGCAGTGTGGGGAGAAAATAGAAACAACTGTACTTGAATAACAATAAGTAGAAAAATACAAATTAAAAAATAAATATTAAAAAAGTTTTGAACTGAAAAAATAAAATTTAACAAAATGACCCAATTATGCATGCAGGTGTTATTTTGAATAACAACATGTTGGGAACCTCCCTACCTGGTTTCAGAAGCTGTAACCCCCCCATGGCTAAGGCTGAGTGAGCTTCTGACCATAAGCCACTAAAAGAGACAAAGCTTATCTTCCTGGCAGGAGCTCCGCTTCTGCTCCTTTTACTTCACCCTGACTGGCCCCCAGTGTTTGTTTGGTTAGCCAATGATGGGTAAGATTATCCAAAGGGGGATGACCTAAGACAGGCATGATCATGACGAGGTCCCAGGGAAGGATTTAGGGGACTATAGAAAAAGGGGATGATGGACCCTCAGCTTTAACATAGCCCAAGTCCTCATTCTGTCTGGGAAAAGTTTCCTAATCTCTTGGCTGCCTTACTTCCCCTGCCTGACTTAAGCCTGAAACAATGACAAAGGGCAGTGCAGCCCTGTGCTGGAAAGGACGGGTTCCCAGGGTGATCAGGCCTAAGAAAGAATATATTAAATCCTGTGAAACCTGCTTTGCTAAGAATGCTCTCAAATGATAAGGGTCCAAGCAGGAAATCAGTTTGTTTCACAAAGTTTTGTAGTCCTTTAGCTAAGAGACCCTGATTCAGAATAAGCCCTTGTAGTTCTTTGTATGCTCTCTATTGTTTGATCCTTACTGCCAAACAATGATAATGAGCTTTACCTGTATTCCTGTGCAAAATGAACCCAATAAAAGCCCATTGAGGAAAAGGCTCTTGGTCCTTCTCCCTTAAGAGAAGGGCCACCTCTCCTCCCCATGCAGATCATATCTTGGTAGACTTATTCTCATCCATGGCAGCTGGGTGGACCCTGCAGGTGGAGCCCATCCTCCTCCCCCCAAAAAACAAATCCAAAATGTAATGGACTGTATGATTCCATTTATGCAATATTCTTAAAATGAAGTTATGGAGATTGAGAACACATTAGTGACTGACCGTGTTTACAGGGTAAGTTTATCTATAAATTAGTAGCGCAAGAGACAGTTTTGTAGTTATAAAATAGTTCTGTATCTTGATTCTGTTGGTAGTTATGTAAATTTGCACATGTGAGAAAATGGGACAAGACTATATACATACCGTGTGCCTGGGGTGGGTATTGACCAGAGTTATATAAGATATAGCTTCTGGGGAAAACTGGGTGAAGCGTACATGAGATTTCTCACTGGAGTAAAAGAGCTTCAGAACTAAAAGAAATTTGACATTTTTTTTTTCAATGTAAGAACAAACATAACAGTCTCTATCCTTCAGGTGTAATTCGGTCCTTGAATAAGACATCATGATCTGTGCTTGGTAACTCCTTTCACTTGTCTGTCCTGTTCTTACACACCACCTCAATAATGCATTAACTCTATCTTCCTGTTATACTACTGTGGAATTTTCTAAGAACGGAAACCACTTTGTTCATAGAATCTTAGTGCTTAATCTAATTTTCTCTCTCCACTATAAATCAAGTTTATAAGTAACAATTTTAAAGGATTTCCAGCCATAACTTTTTTGTATGATTTCCCAGTGGTTAAGTTTTTTAATTTGATCCAATCCATCCTCAATTTTGTTTATATATCTGAAGGAAAATAATGCTATTTGTTATATTTCTAATGTGGTACCACTATAATAGATATCAGATTCCTTGTACACAATTTTTTTCCAAAACATCTTGGTGCCAATAAAAAAAATTGGGGGTAATATGTCTCATAATTATTGTATCCCTCCATATTTCATCCAGATAAAGAACAGATAATTTCTTTAATTGTAAATATTACTTTTAAGAAGATATCTGATGCTCTAAACCTCCTTTTGGTTTGAAGAGTCTGGGGAGATAAGTTCTTAACCTTAATTCTAGAGAAAGTTTGCATCAGTAGTGAGCGCCATCACACATTAATGCTTATCCCTGAAGACAGGAGATATGCTGAACTATAGCCTCATTCCCAGCTACCAAATCTGGAGAGAGAGCAATGAACTCATGTGCTGATTTGCTAAGCAGGAGAGGGTTTTGATATATTTTGCTTCAGTTTTTGATGAGATAAGTTTGCTTTTCCAAAGCTTGTAAAGTCAAATGATACATGAGTATATTCTGTGACTACAAAAGAGAAAGAGAGCCAGAGTGGGGTAACATTTGCCCTGAACAATAGCCTAGAAGGGTAGGAGACAGTGGCAGGGGAGCCCGTGATAAGCAGCAAATTTCAAGTAGTTAGGAGCAAGCTTCATTGACTAACCAGAATGACATTCATTAGCCTGTTCAAGGGAACTTAGAAAAGGTACTGAGCTATGGAAATGTCTGAGGAGCCCTGGATATGTTGAGAAACTAAAATGTCAGTTTTAAGTGACTTCCATGCCCACAGAGTATAACACAAGCCTACATAGTAAACCAAATATATTTTAAAGGAATAAAGTGAAACCAAAATCAGGGTATGTTTTTATTATAGCACATGAAGTAATAGTTTAAAATGCCAAAGATTACACAGATAGACAGATAGATGGTCACATTTTTCAAATAAATATTGTTTTTAGTCTAAATAATCTTGAAAAAAAATTAAAAAAAACCTATGATGTCTTTTGCAAATGCTTCCATAGTGGTCATTTAATTGGTTAGTGCAATGGTTTAAAAGAGGGTAATCTTTGACCTAATTTATGCTATTATTTTCTTCTGAGGAACGTACTGAACAGATAACACTGATATCAGAAGAATGAAAGAAGAGCAGAGATTTAGCCTTGGGAGTGTGACCAAAAATAGGTAAATGGCATTGTCATTTCAGTTGAATGGACACAACAAAAACCAAATTGAATGTGTCAAGAAGAGAATATTAGAGGATAAAGTAGGAAAGCAGGTATAAGAGGCAGATTGAAGAACTAGTAACACACTTAAATACTCTTATACTTTATATTCCCCTACCAAAATTACAAGTGCATTATCCCAACTAGAAAAAATTGTCAAAGCAACAAAAATGATATTTATATAAATGCCAATATATTTTCTCAACACATAATATCTTTAGAATTTAAGAAATTTTTAAAGTTTATCTAGATAAAAAATAATAGACATATTTGTTTTAGAAAACAAAGAAGATGAAGAATCAGACACTTAAGTTTTTTAAAGTGTATTTTTTCCTCATAGGTACATGTGCTCACTATTAAAATGAGAGATAAAATGAAAAACACCCCTATTTCAACTGTTGAAAAATGTATCATTTTAACTTATTTTCAATATTTCAATGAAACATTCATTGTGTAAATGTTTCATTGTGCTAAACATTCACACAGTGTTTTAGTCTGCTGAACTTGTGCAAATTTTTCTGTGATTTAAAAGTATTTTTAAACTTAACAAAAGAATGGAGATTATTTTTAAAATTCATTGTGTCTCTGCCCCTTCTGTTGTTGTACAACACCTGTACACACATCCTTCTTCTGTTTTCCATTGACTGGATGCTCAGCTGTATCTTCTTTGTCTTATGTCTTTGCTGACAATATAGAATCAGGACTTCCGCACCACAGGTATTTCCTGAATTTATCCACCTGTCCCATACCCTCCAGGTTAATTATCCTAGAATCTCAGCTACTCACATTGAGAAATAAATATGTAACAGGGGCTATTTGATAACCTTAAAGAGGAAGCAGTTTGGAGGAAAGAAAAGATAAACATAGGAGATGCATCTCCTGCTTGTGTGTTTTGATTGTCTGAGAAAGCAACAACACATCATATGCTATCTAATATTGATTACCATTACTTATTTATCATAACAAAGTACTGTTGCAAATAGAATTAGTGTAATACCTAAACACAGAACAGAGATAATTCTCTTATGTTCCCTCTGTAATTGAAGGTAGATATATAGGACAGAGTGTTGGTCAAATTATCTGTAAATCTTGTAAGTAGAAAATAATAGTATTAGTTCTCAGTCTATACCAAATCTCAGTGTTGGTAAACTATTTGTCATGCTGTTCTATTATACCATCTGTTTTTTTTTGTAATTTTTATCTCTTATGTTCTGTAAAAAAAGTGTTCTTTTTGCCAAAGTTTGCTCATTTCTATTAAAAATTTAATTGAGTTTCAAGTAACCAAGTTATTTATAATATTATTTAAAATATTTTACTTATTTATTTTTAGAGAGAGAGGAAGAAAGATAGAAAAAGAGGGAGAGAAATACCAGTCTGTGGTTGCCTCTCATGCACCCCCCTAGTGGGGACCTGGCCCACAACCCAGGCATGTGCCCTCACTGGGAATTGAACTAGCGACACTTTATTTTGCAGGCTGGCACTCAATCCACTGAGCAACACCAGCCAGGGCAAGTTATTTATAATTTTTAAAAACTTTACAAATAGTCTTTATGTACTAGATGACTTTTTCACACAGATAAAATCCCTTTGCCTTTTATTCATTATAATTGATTTTACATTTCAAATATTTAAAATTGTTCAACCAAGTTCTTTGTTCTTATTTACCAGCTCAATAATATTTCATCTAGGTGATGCATTATATTTTTAATAATTATAATCCCTCCATTTAAAAATAACTAACTTAAAAATTAAATGTTAAAATTGAACAAATTGATAACTTGAGAATTGTGTTTATCACTAGCATTATAGAACCAAAACAGTTGATAGTATAGTAATTATTGCATTTCTTCCCTAAACACTTTCTTTGTATACATCAAGACAGAAGGAACTGTATATCCCACTAGTTACTTAGTAACTTTTGACTAACAAGAATTTCTACACCAGGAATTGATGAACTATGGTCTTTAGGAAAGATACCTCATTGAGTAAATAAAGTTTCATTGGAATACAGTCTTGATCATGTGATTACAAATTTGTCATAACCACTTTTGCACTATGCTGACAGAGTTGAGTATTTGTTACAGAGACACCATTGCTCACAAAGCCTAAACTACATACTATCTAATTAAAACTTCCTTACAAATTTAGGATTAATCCCTACATGTTGTTTTATGTTCATAGAAGATATCAAAATAATACCAGCACATTAGCTGTTGAGTAGGATTTAATAAAAAGTGTTTAAAACAGTCTGGAATTTCCTCAAAAAAACTAAAAATGGAACTGTCTTTTGACCTGGCAAGTCCAATGCTGAGATTATACCCTAAAAATCCTTAAACACAAATTCAAAAGAACTTATGCACCCCAATGTTCATATCAGCATTATTTACAATAGCCAAGTGCTAGGAACAGCCTAAGTGCCCATCAATAAATGAGTGGATAAAAAACTGTGGTACATTTACCCAATGGAATACTCCACAGCAGAAAGAAAGTAGGAACTCCTACCCTTTGGGACAGCATGGATGGAACTGGAGGGCAAAATGAAATAAGCCAGATGGTGAAAGACAAATACCATATGATATCACCTATAAGTGGAACCTAATCAACAAAACAAATAAGTGAGCAAAATAGAACCAGAGGGATGGAAATAAAGAACAAACTGACAGAGACCAGAAGGGAGGGGGACAGGGGATAAGGAAAGAAAGAAGAGGAAGGGCCTAGTTAAATAATAAGTATAAATGACCCATGGACATGGACAACAGGGTGGAGATTGACTGTGGGAGTGGGGGCAGGCAGGGCAAGGGAGAACAATGGGGGGGAGGGGGACAACTATAACAGAACAATAATAAAAAAATAAAAAATAAAAAATGTAAAATGTTAAAGAAAAAGAGTGTTTAGAACAGGACAGCTCATTTTATTCACCCTCTCTATAAATCATTAACCCTGACTTTAGAGTGACTTTTCCAACACACATATATAATAATGTCACTTTACTGTGGAAAAACTCAATAGGTACAAATAGTTTTCTGATAGAATTTTAATTTCTTAGCATGTTTACAGACCAAATGTGAAAAGATATTCTGTCATCATAAAAGTTTCATTCACAGTAGACATAAGTGTCTATGACTGTCAATCAATAGTTGCATATTATTTGATACTTTATTCATAGATTTTTATGGGTCTAGTTTTCCTTACATAAAATGTTTTTGTTCAGGTTTTATTATTTTATATCTGTTAATCCCCTAGTTGAACATTTGAATATTGGGAGTACTTTATATTTGTGTAGTCATAGGCATTATAATAAAAATTCATGGAAGCCTTTTTTAAGTAAAACCTTAATATAATTCTTCAAACAATGTATTAAGCTGAAATATGTCTGCATTGGGTAAAATCAAGAATAATAAAAACACTAGTCAGTAACATTATTTTGGCTTATGTTCAGCTCTAAAATCAACTTTTTATTGAGGTACAGTCACTTTAATAAAAATAAAAATCGAGTGCAATTTTGTGATTTATGTCTTTCAAAATGTAAATAATGTTCTTCAAAATGCTGAAACAGAAACATAAATTCCAGTATTCCCAAATTCATTCTGCTTAGAACTCTAACGATATTTCACACAGGTCACACGCGTTTCCCACTCTCAATGTCATGCACATATCTCGGCATCTGGTAAATACACAGTGAGGGAATTAATACCAGACTTTACATCCATGTACATTAAAAGAAAGTTAGCTTTTGATACTCAGACTCTAGGTAGCAGGTTCAAAGTAAAAAAAAAAAAAAATCACCCTGGATATAAGCCCAGAATGAGTTAAAATTAGCATACCTGTATCCTCTTTCTATATGCAAATTCAAAATGAGCAGCCAATTTAATGCTAGCTTGTTTTGGACTCTCTCCAAGGTGGTTACCAGTAGAATCGAAGACATCCTTGTTATGCCATGACTCTAACCTATAATTCATTACCACAGAAAAGACCATTCACAATGGCACAGTGAGGCTTCTGTGTGAACTTTAATCATGATCATCATCATAATAAAATAATATGCTTTGCTCAGGAAGTTGTGGAGAAATACAAATTATCTGAGAATGTTTCTAGGAGCTCTCTTTGAGTTCCCCAAACACACAGGTAGAGGAGAAGATGACTTTCCCTTACAGCAATAGGAAATAATGTATCCAAGCTTAGCTTCCCCTGCACTAGGGGGTCCCTATTCTCCATCCACGTGTCTACCTCAGCAGAAGGCACTATGAAGCCCCATGCACCTATAAAATCCAAATGATTCCAAACTCTGTATATTGTAATATTATAAACATGTGTTGTCATGTTAGACTTAAAAAGGAAGAAAAACAAGGGGCACAATTCCTTTATTAGAATCCAAACCAATACAGCTGGCCCAGCAATACCCAGCCTAACCTCCTCTGCTGTGAAATAATGGGACAGTGTGGACCTGTGCTTTTGGATCTCTTCATGCTCACTCTACCATTCAAGATTTTCTGTTTTTCTAGTAATACTATTTTGATACTGTGAAACAAGGTAAAATGCATCCAAAACCTAGAAGAGACAAACTTCAGCAATATAAGCTAATATACAAATTAATATTTTTACATATCTATGAAATGATGAAATGGTCATATAATATATATATTTTTTAATGTGAGGAAAGCTATTTGAGTATGTCAATGTGAATGTGAATGGTGAGTCTGGAAAAAATATACACATTGAATACCCTTTTTTTTCTCCTTAAATCCTTACCCAAGAGTATGTTTATTGACTTTTTTTACAGAAATAGAGAGAGAAACATCGATGTGAGAGAGAAACATTGATTGGTTGCCTCCTGTATGCACTTCAACCAGGGATCACACCAGAAACCTAGGTATGTGCCCTGACTCGGAATCAACCCACAACCTTTTGGTGTATGGGATTATGTTCCAACTAATGAGCCACTCAGCGAAAGCTGAGTATCTTGGTTTTAAGAGGAAGTATTTAAGACTTCCTCAACTCAGAAGATTAGTTATTACAAAGACCTTGATCTGAATTATCATGCCAGTTGGTCTAAAGTCTGAGCTATAGCAAAGTTTAATTGCAGAAACATGAAGGTGAAGGGTATTTCAAAAGGTCATATGCCAAGTGGCATGGACAATACTGACATATTATTCTCTATGGAAACTGACTATCCAGTTCAATTTCATTTGAATTTTTAGTATATATGGAGGCTTCAGGAGAATTAATCCAGTAGCGTTGCAATTGCTCCTTCTGCCAAAATGAGATGACTAATCAGGATATACAGTTTTTGACATAAGGATGGTACAAGTGCAATGGCAAAAATAGAGCTAATCCAATAAAGTTCAAATATTAGACTATTATTTTCTAAGCAAGATAGTTTCATATCATGATGGACCATGAGGCTAGCTTTCTCAAAAAAGACAGAAACTTTCTTCCTAGAAAAGTACACCTGTCATACTGAGCCCATAGGCAGCTTAGAATTACAAACACAACATGATCAAGCATAACTGGGAGCATAAATCAAATCTCTGTACAATAGAGTTACTCCAGGCACAGGTCCCAGAGGGTAGCAGAGAAAGAGGAATTAGATGGCAAGAAAGAAACAAGTTGCAGAGATCAAAGGAAGGTTCGTGTTTTTATTTTAACCCTCATGTTAAAATAAAAACAAACCCCTCATGTTAAAATAAAAACAAACAAAAAACAGCAAATGAACCTTGAAGTTGACCTTTTTGCTAAGGAAGAAGTTAATGTCAAGGTGTGGTCTTTGGATGAGGCATGTAAATCATGATAGAATGACAGTAATTAAGGTACACTTATCAGCAGTTGAAGTTTAGGGCAACTCCTTAAGTCACTCCATGGAATACCATGTGCAAGTTTGTGATTTTTCCCAAGGTGATACTGCCCTTCTAATTGCTTTTTGTAGAATGATGGAGTCTATTGTAAGTGGAAATCCCAGGCAACTCTGAGAACACTTCTGAGCAAAAGCAAAAGAAAACTATGTGTTAAACACAGTAGAGAAAATCTCTTGGTTTAGTACTCAGATTAATATATCCCAACTTGAGTCAATTGCACAGCGGTTGATAGCAAAATCACGGATACCTGAGCGGAGACTACACATACCTAGAATGCCTCTCAGGGATGTAATTGTCCATAGAGTGAACCGTTGGTAGTTTCACTGTAGAGTCAGCATGATCTCCAAGGGGATTGTTTTTATGGGGCCCTCATAGTACTTGGAGGCCATGGCCTTCATGAATAATGTGTATAGCCCTGGTGGGGTGGTTCATTTAGTTGGAGTGTCATCGTGTACACCAAAAACAAACAAACAAACAAACAAACAAATAAATAAAAGATTTCAGGTTGGATCCCTTTTCAGGTCGCATATAGAAGGCAATCAATAGATATTTCTCTCTCAGGTTGATGTCCATCTGTCTGTCTCTTTCTCTCTGAAATCAATTAAAAAATATCCTCATATAAGGATAAAAATAGAATAATATATATAGTTTTTATAACCAGGGTACAAGTCTTTATTTCCATTTTTAAAAAATTTCTTCTCCCTCTGAAAGTTCTCTGGTCTGAAATTAAACTCCTAGTATTGTTTAAAATCTATTTTTCTCCTTAGGGGATTAATTATTTGTTGAGATTTCATAAAATTCCAACTGATTTCTACAAATACTCTAATTTTATATGAAATACATTCTACTTACATGCACATAACATTTTTAAGGATTCCAAATCTTTTATAAGTTTCTTAATCAGGGATTCTTATACATTAAAAGATAAAATCCATGTTCCAACTCCTAAGAATATAAAATAATATTCTGGGAATATACTATGTTAAAATATTTTAATTGCAAACAACACGGACACAAAACTTGGCTTGAAAACTTAGCTAGAAAATTCACTGACTTATGTAATTAAAAAGTCCAAGATCTCAAATGTGCCTAATCCTCTAGTTCACAGAAAATTGTCTTTCCCCTCTTCTTGGCTCTGATTTATTCTCTCCTGGCTTTATTTAAGTATATTGTCTTTATGAGCATTCAGGAACACGTTATCCTTAATACTCGCAATCATGTGGAATAAAGAATGCCTTTTTTTTCTTATTCTGATTACTCTAGAAAATTTTTTTCCTAGAGGAAGCTTATTGACCCACCTTTGGTTCTATGTCCATTCTTGTGAAATGGGAGCCAAGTCTGTGTGATTGACAGTTTCATGAAATGAAAGAGGGGGATCTAAAGAAAAGAAAGAAAATGTTGAACTACAATAAAGTAACTCAGTAGCATCTAACTGCTTTTGATTGCACTCAAATATACTGTAAGGTCACATACCTCTCTTACCTTATTTATAGTCTCATGAATAGATATTCTCTATTTATTTAGCTGTTTTTAGACTAACCATAAATACTTTAGGAACAAAAATAACTGATTAAAACAATCAATAGTAGATCTTACACATGCAAAGTGGTTCAAGAGATCATTTGGATGAGCCCTTTGCATGATGAAAATGATAAAATAACCATAGATTATGATGTATCTTTAAAACCATTCAGATTTTACTGAATACCTATAGTGAAAACAGGTCATTTAGAGATGCACAACAAATGATTGTTTAAACATTTTCGGAAGGATGCCTGGTGTTAGGCAGTCAAAGAGAGTTGTTACAGATTTTTCTATACTGCAGGTTCCATGGATATCAGAGAAAGTAAATTCTAAGTACATGCACCATCACTCCTTCCTCCCGTATCTGTGGAAGACATGTTCTTGACTCTGGGCATGAATTCATAACTATTGAGGAAATAGAACTAACTATAGAGGTAAATACTCATTGTTATACTGTTTATAGATTGAATTTAGCTGCTTGCAATGAAATGCACTTATTTATCAGTTTCATAGACTTATGCTGGGGTTACTCCACAAAAAAGCTGAATTATACTACATCATTTCTCACAATAACTCATACACTCAAGAGGAAAACAAAAGAAATATATGCAAAGAAGTGACCACCCTAACTTAAAAAGAAATATATATTTAACAAATATTATTATTAATGTCAAATATATAATATAAAAGTTATCATGATTTATTACCCATTGTATTTGTACTGCAGAGTTAACAGACTTGTATGCTTAAAAGGACAACTACTTAGATCCATGCTTGCCACCCTGTCTGTGGTGAAAACCAGTCTCTTCCTTAATCCACTGCATCCTGATACATAAACACAATAAAAGCTTCCAAATTCTCAAAGTATTACCATTAGATATATACATTTCATGTTATTTTAACATGGACCAATGTGGGGTAACTCAGGGCACAGCCCCTCCTCAACCTCAGAGAACAGGTGGCTGCCTGGCCAGCAGCCACAAGAAGTGAGGAACAGTCTGCATCTGGATGTCCCAGCCCTCTCAAGGCCCCTGTGTCTCAAGGCTGCTGTGTTTATCAGGAAAGTGTAGAATCTTCGCACACTACCCCCTCCCTAACCCTACAAGCAGCACCAAGGCCGGAGGCGGGGTGCAGGCTCTTTGGCACCAATCTGCCCATCAGTGCACTGCCCTGTAACATGAAGAATAAATAACACATCCACGGCATGTCCACGTCTGCTGGCCCTCTGAGTGGTCTTTTTGGAATATCACAAACACAAGTCCAGAGCCCCCATTTGGAGGCCTTGGGTTATAGCCAGTAACAGTTGATAGAATGTGGCTAGTTTTCACAAAACAAATTTGAGTAGCAATTTTATAGATCTCTGAAGTGTCTTAGTATGGTATCTTTGTACCTTATAAAAGATACCATATTTTTCAGACTATAAGACACGTTTTTAACCACATTTTTTGCTTCAAAATTTTTCCCATTTTCCTCCTCTAAAACCTACGTGCGTCTGGGATCCACACCATAAGACACACCTAGGTTTTAGAGGAGGAAAATAGAAAAAAAAATTTGAAGCAAAATATGTGGTTAAAAAGTGCATATTATAGTCTGAAAAATATGGTATGTTTTATCATTATATTTCTGTGTGTATGTATATATTATATAACAAATATATATATATATTCATATATATATATATTCCAAAGATTTAAACTTATTCAATTGTGGGAGCTTATTAACCAGTCTTTGTAAGGCTACTGTCTTCATACCTGATGCTGGAGTTTGAAGTCCACAGGGCAAGAAATAGAAAATAAGAGCAAACTAGAACCCATAAAGATAAGCTAGAGTCACAAGAGCAGACACACACTTGTGTAAGGTCTTAACTGCCTCTGACCTTGGTGATAGGGGTATCTTGCAGATGTCACAAAGTTGAACACACATCTGTCTGAGGAGCTGGAGCAGCTAAGGAGGATCCAGGGGAAGATAGAAAAATTGCACCCAGCTGCTGATTCACGCCTAGTCAACAGGTGAATGTAAATGGCTGCTGCTTCACTTCCACTCTCAAGTCTCCCACAGGAATCACTCTGACAGCCCACCCTCACTGGGAAATACAGGAATGAAATTCTGGAAAGTGCAGTGTAACCTAGCCAAGTTGAAACACCATAAATCCATCACACATGCACTTGTTCTCCAATTATTCTTATAGGTAATGTTAGTTATGCTCAAAGATACAAGCAAAACTTAAGTACATATTTGCTAAATCAAAAACTTACACCAAGCTGCAGTATTTAGGATATTTTGATTTATAAAGAAAAGCCAGAATTCTGAATTATTACATGAAAACTGCCAAATGTTAAATTCTGAAAAATATCAGAATACGAGTTTAAAAAACAAAAATGCTGTGCAGGTAAAACAAAGAGGCCTGTAGGTCATATTCATTTAAGCCACAAGCAACATTGCAATTTCCATCCTAGATTATCAGCATGTTGAGTGCCATATGTTAGACAGATCTGAGGCTCCTGCATTAGAGATTTTTTTAAAGGGAAAAATGATTGCTTGTATTACTAATTAATAAATTGGAAACTTTGGAGGCTTTAGACATTGGTATAATGGTCTAAATATTCCCAGATAACATAATGCAGCCTCTGATATATCAATGATTTTTCTGATAAACTTTATTTTTTCTATAACGATTTATAAAAATTTTAGTACATTAATTGCTCTGACTCACAATTACAAAGTTAAGTGAAGATTAAATCGAGACTACACTACACTCTTTAAATGGTCATTTATTCCTTAAAGGGATGGAAAATAATGAAGGAAAAGGCAAATGATGAATATAAGCTGTAGGAATTTAGCTTTCACATCTTGGTAAGCAGGCATAGTCTTTTATGAATTATTCATGAACTAATTGAAATAGCATAAATCACACATTTCTGATGGATACAGATGGGACTCTGTATTGACAGTCCACCAGGAAAGACAGCCTTAATATGACCTTAAAGTGTTTAGTAATTGCTGTTTAGTAGAGCAGTTCAGAATTGTAATGTTGCCTGTTTTGTAGACCACACTAAACCAGCACCATGTTGATTAGCATATGTTGCAGCCACCTCTTCTTTATTCTCTTGCTGGGGGAGCAGCTGCACGAAGGAAATGATTTCTCATTGGAACTTTGAAAAGCGAAAAATTGTTACAATATGGTTTAAGCAGGCATACTGTGAAAACTATTTTTTTGGAATGTAGAAGATACATGTGTGTGCATATACATATATAATATGTATTATATTTACATATCATATATTATATATTAATTATATATATTAATTATATATATTAATTATATATATAATTATATATATCAATTGAAGTGTTAGAAAGTCTTGACATTGATACAATGCTTGCAAAGGGCTGCTTCACCAAGGCCTCCAGGTGACCCTGGTGCCCACTGCAGTTTGAGAAGCACTACTTTAAAGTAACAAGTGATTTCACCTGCATTACCCATTTGTTTCTTGAGACAATCCAGTATTTTAGGTAACATTTTTCCTTCTTTATGCATTCCAAATAGAAGGCTCAAGGTGAATTGACTTGTGTTGGATATTCTCAGGGTTGATGGCAAAGTTGAATGAAAATTTTATTTTTATCATTTTATAGAGTATGTACTCAGTTTCGTGAAATAAACAACCAAGTAAGAATACAGAAACAAACACAGAGCCCACCAACTCCACCTACCTGAAATATATTTCACTTCATTTTTTTCCCTCAGGCTGGATGTGGCAGGGAAAGCCAGTGCCCTATTCCAGACGCCAACCCTGTCAGCTGCCAGGACATTCTGGCTCCCTCTGTGTTCTGCCTTGGAGATGTGTGCTCCAGTGAATCTGAGCACTTGGAGAACCTGGGTGTGGAAGCGGTGGCCTGACCTCCACAGGTGTGTTACTTTTCCTCTTACAGGAAAATTCTCAATAAAAAACAAATGGCAGCACAATTTAGATTTGGATATTTAGATTTATGGCCTTTGCCAGGATCTCTCTCTCTCTCTCCTTTAAAAATGGGTACTTTTCATTCACTGGGAAAGTTATTCTTGTCCTAAGTGTAGCAAACAAGCATCAAAATAATAGCCAACCTTTCAAATATCACTCGTTGCTAATCATCAGAAACTGTAAATTAAAACTCATGGAAAAACAGAATCTTAATTGCTCCTTTTCATCTTGTCTGCCAGTTTTTTTCCCCTCATCTAGAAAATGTAAAAGGAAATCATGGATTAAAAATAAGATGACAAAGGTATGAATCACATTATATGGAACTGAAAAGAGAATATGTAACTGTTTAAAAGAGAACACTCAGATTTCTTCCAGGTCCATTCTTAGCTCAATTGGGTATCTTCATTTTTGTTAATTTAAGGTGTTGTGATAAATGTCATCTTTCTTAGATATATGTAGGAGTGACAAAGTCTATATGAAATTTTAGCTTTCCATCAGAAATATTTTGTCATATGTTTTTATTTTGAGAAAAATTTCATTAAGTTTGTTTCATAGAAAGGATTTATAAATTACCATATTGTTAAAGGTTTGCAAGGGAACTATTGAACTACCTTTTTAGAGCAGGTGATCTAAAGAGAATTAACAGTGCTTAAAATTGCACTGACCCTAAGACCAACTGCACAAGTCTAACAAGTTTGGCAAAACCTGTAGATTATGAACAATATAATCACTTATAATGCTTTGCAGTGGTGACATTAAATTAACAACATTCAGAGATCAGCAACAGTGCACAGAAGTTTAAAGCACAATCTTTTCTTTTTTTCATGCTTGGCCAGCCTCTTGGAGTATGTGTGGTATTAAAATGCCACATTACAAAAAAGTACGCCAGTAAAGCAGATCCCAATAAAAGTGTTTCTTTGAAATAACACTGAATGTTGCCCATAGAAGTTCCTAATACAGACATACCTTAGAGATATTGTGGTTTCAGTTGCAGGCCGCAGCAATAAAGCAAATATCGCAATGAAACAAATCACCATCTTTTTGCCAGTGGAGGGTCTTTCCTCCAATTTTTAAAAAGCACATCCATGAAGCACAGTAAAGCAAAGTGCAATAAAAAAAAAAGGTATGCTGTACTCGCATTGTCCTAGGCTGAAATAACATCTTCAGAATATAAGGCATAATGTACCATCTTAAAAAGAAAAATTTTCTTTTTAACCTCAGTTTTATTAACTTTAAAACTATAATAACGCAGCACCTCAATACTACAAGGATTTTAAAAGATAACTTTAAGGACTTTGGAGTTTATCTGTACTTTTCAAGATGTTTCTCATGAGCAACATGTTGGTATTTAAAGTTAATTTGTATTAAATAAAATTAAATACTCAGTTCTTCTATTGAAATAGTCACATTTTAAATCCTCTCAATAGCTACAATGGCTAGTGGCTACCTTAATTGACATCACAGAAAATATTTTCATTACCACAATAAGTTCTATATAACATATACAGTGCTGGTATAGGTGCTTGAAATTTAGAAATAAGTACTTGGTGTTAGACAAGGGGATGCCATCTATTTTGCATTTAGATAATTTGCTTAGTAGGCCACATGAAAGATGAAATGTTGGACAGAAAGACTTGAGGCAGGAATACCTAGGTGGTCCCTGTACCTAGATTTCTCTTCTTTTTAAGATTTTATTTGTAGGCAGAGGGGAAGGGAGAGAGAAAGAGAGGGAGAGAAACATCAGTGTGTGACTGCCTCTCACATGCTCCCTACTGGGGACCTGGCCCACAACCCAGGCATGTGCCCTGACTAAGAACTGAACCAGGGATCCTTTGGTTCGCAGGCTGTACTCAATCCACTGAGCCACACCAGCCAGGGAGTTCTGGCTGTTATCCCTGGAGACTTCCTTAACATCTCTAGTCTGAAATAGATCCCTTTTCTCTGTGCACCTGTAGCTGATTGCATTTAACAAGTGCAATACCCCAGTCTCCATGTTCTTACAGTATGACATTAACACTCATCCACTGTGAGGTGAGGTCTGTAATTTCTACCAGGAAAGCTGGTGGGTTAGGCTGAGAGTGACACTGATGTCTTCTGAGGCAGGGCCATGACAGACAATACAGCTTTGTTAGCTCTCTTGGTGACATGTATCTAAGAGTCTTGAGTCCATACATAAGAAGTTTGCTTTGCATAGTGGTCACACTGGAGATATCATAGAGAAAAGGAGGGATGACTGAGATGTGCCTGTTGTTCCAGTGACCAGATGTTTGTGTGTTCCTAGGCAAGGCACCTTCAGATGATTCCAGTCCTTACCTAGTGCTGAATGAAGCCAGAAGACAGGATGGAATTTCCTCAAAAAAAACTAAAAATGGAACTGCCTTTTGACCCAGCAATTCTGCTGCTGGGAATATACCTTAAGAATCTCTAATCACCAGTTCATAAGAACGTATGCACCCCTATGTTCATAGCAGCACTATTTACAATAGCCAAATGCTGGAAACAGTCTAAGTGCCCATTAGTAAATAAATGGATCAAAAAACTGTGGTACATTTACACAATGAAATGCTATGCAGCAGAAATAAAGAAGGAACTCCTACCCTTCACAGAATGATAAAAAATAAATATATACTATTGTTATTAAGTTGGGGTGAATTAGATACAATACACCATATAATCGACTTCTCATTGTCCTGAGATTCATTCTGTGATTCAACTGTCTGGTTATTCAGTGATTCAAATAACAAATCTAGACCATTAGAAACATTTTCTATCCTTGTTTGATTTAAAACCTCTACTCTCTTCCAACTAGGGTCTCAGTCATACTGAAAATAAATAAGACAATGCTGCGTCTGGTTCTTGTACAATTGCATAGAATGGCATTGGGGAATAAAGGAGAGCAATTCTTAGTTGATTCTAAACTTATAATAGTGTCAGTGCTCTCCGAATACACTAGATGTCTAAATGTCTGCTCTTTTGCCTATTGCATGCTTTGGATTTTCTGAGGTATCTCTCTGACCTGAAGAATGTGAAGCACACTCTGGGAGGTCTCTCTCCATGCCTCACTCTTTGACCAGTCAGTACCAGAATCCAGGAATAAATTTTTATCTCTGCTTACTGAGTATGATTGTTAATTTTATGCGTTAACTTGACAGAGCCATGGGGTGAATAGCTATTTGGTCAAATATTACTCTGGGTGTTTCTGTGAGGGCATTTTTGAATAAGATTAACATCTGAATGGGTAGATTGAATAAAGCAGATTGCTTTCCCTAATGGGGTGGGCCTCATCCAATCAATTGAAAGTTTGAATATAACAGAAGTTAGACTTTCTCCAAAGTAAGAGATAATTACCCCTGACTAATGACCTTTGCACTGAGTCTTTAACATTTTTCTCCTTTCATATTGGAATTGAAACATTGACTCTTCCTGGTTCTTTCACCTTTTGGCCTCTGGACCAGAACTATGTTGTCAGCTTTCCTGGTTCTCAGGCTTTTGGGCTCTGACTGATATAGTAGCACTGTCCTATAGTATGTCAGCATACCTCACCGGCAGACCGTGGGACTAGCCCAGCGTCCACAAGCATGTAAATTCATTGCTTATAACAACTTTCCCATACAGGGGTAGACAAAAGCAGGTTTATAGTTGTGATACAAATAAATAATACAACCATTAGAAAATAGTAATACAAGAATATACTCTGTTTGACATACAACTATAAACCTATGTTTTTCCCATCCCTGTATGTCTATAATAATTTCCTATTGGTTGTTTTCCTCTGCCATATACTGGAGATGCTTTACTCCTCAAAGAAAGACATCTTCCATGAGGTGCTTTTGAATCCCATTCAAACCTGGCTATTTTTTCTCCTTTTTTTTAGTAGCTCATTTTTATTGTATTTCCCCCCATACTCTCTTCCACCCACCCCTGCCCCACCAGAATCTCGACACTGTCGTGTATGTCCATGAGTGCTTTTTCTTTTTTGCTTGATCCCTCTACCCCTACCCTGACTCCCACCTTGATCTTTCTGCCTATTTTCTATGAGTCCATCTCTATTTTACTTGTTAATTCTGTGCTATCTTCTGAAATCCCACTTTATTCATGGAAAAGCATTCATCTGTACCTGTCATTAGTAAAAAAAAAAAAATTTCTTTTGCTGTAGACCTCTCTATTCAACCACCCATCAGGGTGGCTCCAGCTGGACCTTCTCTTCCATGTTTTTTAGTCTATTGTTAGGATCAAGTACTCAGAAGCCAAAAAATGAGTGTACATATATCAGATTCCTCCAAGCATCCCCTCTCTGTGTACCATTCTAGTCACTTGTCGGCACCAGAATAGAAGTGGCAGAATTCCATATATTTTTTAAGATTTTATTTATTTATTTTATTTTTATAGAGAAGGAAGGGAGAGCGAAAGAGAGGGAGAGAAACATCAATGCATGGTTGTCTCTCACATGCCCCAACTGGGGACCTGGCCTGCAACCCAGGCCTGTGCCCTGACTGGGAATCGAACCATGACCCCTTGGTTCAAGCCTGCACTCAATCCACTGAGCCACACTAGCCAGGGCAGAATTCTATATTTTATTAAACATAAAACCAGTAGTGAAACCTGGCAAAGCTCTCTTAACACTTTGTTTATCATCCCTACTGTTAAAGGAGTTATTATGAATAAATCCTAACAACTCTCCAAAATTTTACCGCATCCAAATTATCTGATCAATCTGCTTGAGATTAATGACGAGCAAAAAGGGGATAGACAAGAGTTGAGGTTATCCCACAGAAAGTCATGTGTAGATGGTCTAGTATCTCTACTATCTCTAGTATCTCTAGTATCTCAGCTGTAGGTCCTGAGTTGAGCCAGGATAACAGGAAGGCATTGACATTTAACATCCTTTTACCTATATAAAAAGTAAAGATACAGACTACTAAGTGTTCTCTGAGGGATTGATAAATGGCTGTGGGAGTTCAGAGAAAAGAAAGATAAATCACATCTTAGCAGAAATGAGGAAAATGTGATGGCTTTGATGCTTGAACAAAAAAAATAAGTGGAATTTTCACATGCATAATTGAGCCATGATCATTTCATATAGAGAAATAGCATAAGCAAGAGCCCAAAGCTAGAGAAGAGTAAAAAGTATAAGGAGACATACTAGTCAGCCATTCTTCTCAATTAGGAGTACATAAATAGGGGTGGAAATTTTTAAAAATTGAAAAAAAAAACTAAGTTGGATTAAGTACTATTAAATAACATAGCACCTTATTGATCAGACCAAGTAGTTTGGACATTGTGTGTATTTATAGAATGAAAATCCAGTTATGGTTTGGGAGGCTGAGCAATACCATAATTAGAACTCATTTAAAAAATAATAATCTGGAAATAATGTACAATTAAGAATGCCTGAAAGACTGACTTGGATTAGTTTACACTTAACAGTCCAACAAATATATTACTTAGACTATTAAAACATCTATTTCAAGTTTACTTAAAAAGCATGTTTTAAAAAATGTGTAAGTCAATTATTTATAAATTAATCTGTAAATTTGCATTTTAATATATAAACACTACATTAATAGATGATAGAAGCTTAGAAATGCCTCTCTGTTCCTCTGCCCCCAAAGCAAATAACAAAGATGAATTGTAGCCAACAAGGCATAATCATGGTCATTTGTAGATGTCCAGGTGTGAATCTTTTAAAGTGACTCAAGACTCTTTGTCATATTGCAACTTGTATGTCATTTAGGAAGTTTATGCTGGGTGGAAGAGAGTGAACATCCCAGATACCTTTTATTGCAGAAGTGTATCACTGAAAAGGAAAGATTTAAATTCCATAGATATTTTCAGTACAAAGAGATTTAATATGAGCAAATGGAAACTTAAATAATCAGTGAGAAGGCTGAGAGAACAAAGAGAGCAAAGCGGCTTTCAGGAAATCTGATAATGCAGAGAGCTTAGGGATGATACCACAAGGATTCCACCTGTGAAGCCCAGAGGAGATGATTTCCAAGTCTTTTTGCAGCTGCTGAAAGCCAACAATGATTTCAGCTACCCGTCCATAATACCTACCAATAAATAATGTTTTCTTCAGCTCTGCCTATTTTTGTTTATTCAGACTACTGTAACCAAGTGCCATCATCTGTGTGACTTAAACAACAGATATTTATTTCTCATGGTTCTGGAGGCTGAGGAATCCACGATCACGGTGTTAGTTGATTCAGTCTCTGGTAAAGAGCCCTTTCTCTCTATGTCTGTAAAATTCAGAAGTTTTATTATAAACCTATCACGTGATTGAGACATTTTTCTCTGGGTACCAAGAGAAATTAAAGCATATGTTATTATACAGAATTATACAAAAACATTGATAGCAACTTTATTCACAGTGGCTGAAAAACTGGGAAATAAATGTTGGTCACCAGGTCAAAGAAAAACAAATTATGCAAAATCCAGACAATAGAATGCTACTTAGGAATAACAGAATACCTTCTAAAGAAAAACAACATAAATTTCCAGATGAAACAGATGATTTCTGCAACGTCATTACCAGGATGAGGACTCCATTTGCCTTTAGTTCTAGACAAAGTCCCAGAACCAAAATCACTTTAGGACAAGGGGGTAAAATGTGTTTTCAATTACTTCTTCTTTTTTTTTTTTTTTTGAGTCAGGAAATGTGTCTTTTTAAGAATTTTTTATTAAGTTTATTGGGATAATAATGCTTAACAAAATTATACAGGCTTCAATTGCATAATTCTATAATACATCATCTATACATTGCATTGTGTGATTTCCTGGAGAGAGAAAAATATCAAAAAATAAATAAAAACTTAGAAAAAAAACTACAAATTACTGATACACAGAAACATAGACAAACCTCAAATTATATGCTGCAAAAAAAAGTTAGACATAGAAATTACATATTAAATTGTTACATTTATATAAGATTCTAGGAAATGTGAACTAAAGTATACCAACAAATAACAGATCAATGCTTGTCTGTTATTGAGAGCAGAGAGAGAAATTGATGCAAACAGGCATGAAAAGTATTTTGGTTGTGATTAAACTTTTTAAAAATTTTGGCTAGAAGATATACAATGAGTTTCATACAGGTATACAAGTGTCAACATGAGTTAAATCATATATTTTAAATAAATAGATTTTGCTTTAAATACATCATTCCTCATAAAGCTAAGGGAAAAGAAAACAATGTTGTATCTTAGCCTAATAATGCTGCTACCTCTTGAACAAATAAATAGGACTATATTCCTGACCTTAAGAGGGAGCTTGCCCTGGCTGGTGTGGCTCAGTGAATTGAGTGCAGGCCTGTGAACCAAAGGGTCACAGGTTCGACTTCCAGTCAGGGCACATGCCTGGGTTGTGAGCCAGGTCTCCAGTAGGGGGGCGTGAGAGAGGCAACCACACATTGATGTTTCTCTTCCTCTGTCTCCCTCCCTTTGCCTCTCTCTAAAAGTAAATGAAATATTTTTTTTTTTAAAAAGGGAGGATGTAAGGGGACCTACAGTGTTCTATAAATCACTGCCTACATCTCTGAGTGACAGTAATTCCTTCACTAGATTTGTCACAATTCCACTTGAGAACCTTTAATTTAAAAACCAAATTGTGAGCTTAACTAACATTAGAACAACTATATAAAACTAAGAAAAGTAGATGAGAGGGAAATTGTTTGATATGCTCAAGTATAAGTAATAAGTCAAGGAAGAAAATTGCATAGTTCTTATAGCAGTCTTATTTGCATCTGGACATAGGGCGATAGTTGGTTCTTTTACAACCCAATCCGGTGGTCCCTTTGCTGTCAGGCAGTCCTGCTGGTGCTTGGGGTGCTTGTCTTACTGGAGTGATACTAACTTGCATTCTAACAAGGTCTGAGGGTCTGAGTCATTACGCCCCCTTTCTAATTAGGTTGCCATATGATATCTTTATAACTTTTTCTGGAATAAGAGTTTTAAGAGACTCTTGAAGCCTAAAGTGAATCCTCTCTGTTCCAAAGGTTATAAGTCTATTGTATTTCCACTTTCTAATCAGGCTCAACAACACCTTTCTTTGCCTGTTGGCTACATGGTAAAATAATCCTGCAGAGGTCAGGCAGCAGCATTAGCTTAAGGTCCATATTTCTACTATACTTCAAGCAGGAACTAATACCTTTTAACAAGAATATCAACAAAGTATTATGATTCAAAAAAATTTTAAAAAGTGAAGAAAACCCAAGAATAATTAAAATAATTCAAAGAAATAACAAAATAATTTGAGAAGACACATAGTAGAAAGGAAGAAAACAAGGGGTATTTGGTGGTAAAAAAGCAAGCAAAGCTACAAGTTTGGGCCCGTCGGTATTTTGTGTGGAACAATGCTAAATCTATGCTCAAGGCTGGCTTAATCAAGCTCTTCAGCGGGAGGCTCAGGAGACACCAAGAGATGGAGGGGCCCTACCACCAGGGCTGCCTCCAGGCACTCCTCCTGGCATACCTCCTGCACTGTGGTACCGCTTGATAATGATGGGGTTGCGAACTTTTCCAGCTCTTTCTGATGACCTTGAAATTCTTCCTTCTCTGCAGTCTGGTTCTTATCAATCAAGTCAATGATTTCATTGCACTTGTCAAGAATCTTTTTTTTGTTTTTATCATTAATCTTGCCTTGAAGTTTTTCATCTTTCACAGTTGCCTTTGTGTTGAATGCAGAGGATTTAGGTGAATTTTTTGAAGATGCTTTGTCCTCCTGGACCATATTTGTAGCAAATTTTCAAGGCAGTTTTAAAAGTTGAGCTGCTACTTGGTCAGGAACTGGGCCTTCTTGATACTTGAATCTGCACTAGGTGCACAGGCAAAAGAAATAATGCACTTTATAGTAAATAATAAAATAAATAAAATAAAACTATTTACAATTGGTACAGGAATATAAAAAAAAACCAAAGCAATGTATTTCAAACAAGAATATGGGTCCAATGTGTTGAATGGACTTCAGAGATCTGTTCAGATAAAAAGAGAGAATTAAAAATTGCATTTGTCAACAAAAAGACTCCCAGTGACTTTGACATGTGGAAAGTGAGGGAGTGGTATGAACAGGAGTCAGACTAAAGTAAGTTGCAAGACAAAGAAAGAAGGGATATAGAGAAAACAAGTAGAGATTCTTTTAGAAAATATTGTTTTGGAAGGGATTAGTGACATAGCTGGGGAATAGGGAGAAATAAAGAGATTTTAAATGGTGCCAATCAGTTGTTACAGAACAGTCATGGAGATGTAAAGTACAGCATAGAGAATATAGTTTATAATGTTCTAATCACTATGTATGATGTCAAATGGGTACGAGATTTATTGGGATGATCACTTAAAGAGTTATACAATATCCAAGCACTGGGAAATACACCTGAAGTTAATATGATATTGTATGTCTATGGTAATTGAAAAGTAAAGAAATGATTAAGATACAAAAAAAGATAGATAAATGTTTGTATGCAGCTAACTGTGATTCATTAGAGAGGAAGAAACAGATAATTAGGACGGAATAGAAACAAAATCCTTGTGAAATTAAATTTGACTATAAATCTCTATATACATACACATACACACACACATATAATTTGGTGTTTAAAAAAGTATATAGGATATTTGGCTTCAGTCATCATTTGAGACACCACTTTTCTTCATTCCAATTTTGTGATGATTGATGATCAGATTAAACTGCTAAGACCCACAAATGTTTTGACCCACATGCTTCCATCCAGCCCACCAGTAATTGAGGCATCAAATATTTTTGGTGTTGCTGGGAGCCGTAAACCCTAGCATCCCACCTCTGATTCCTAAGATACCCTATCTCCACTCTATGGATATTTTTAATCTGGTATGAATTACTCTTCCTTTAAACTACTCTAACAGTTAATTTTTTCTCTTCCTCAAAATCTGTTTTCCCAGGTATTTTAACACAAATTAAACCATAATCCAATCTCCTCAGTGGTTTAAACATTTGTAAACAAAAGCCAGAAATGCAAGAGCCTACGGGTACCTCTGCCCTCGGCCAAGACAGAAATCTTCCCAAAGCACACATTTAAGAGGGCACAAACAAAGCACTTGCCTAAATTTGGGTTAAATAAACAGAAAAATATTTGGGGGAAAACAAAACAAAGCAAAACAACTTTCTCACACCTTACAGTGTGTTCTAATAAAGATATGTAGATATAGATGTAGATATGTATACACATGTATGTATATACATGAGGTCTGTCCAGAAAGAATCTGGCCATGCTATATAGAGGCATTTATTGAAAAAGATACAAGAAACATTGTACATAGAAAAATGATGCCTCTGTCCCCTTCAAAGTAGCTGCCTTGGGACCTCATACAGTTCTCCCAATCTCCATCAGCTGTCCTGTCATATTTTCCTGAATCTCACAGATCGTCTGAAATGTCTTCCCTACCAAAGGTGATTTTAGTTTTGGAAAAAGCCAGAAGTTACAGGGTTCCAAATCTGGGCTGTTGGGGGCTTGAGTCATCTGGGCGATTTTATGTTTGACCAAAAACACGTGTATGAGATGTGATGCATGAGTGGGCACACTGTCCTGATGGAGCTGACAGTCACCAGTTGCCCGTAGCTTTGGCCTTCTGAATCATCTGAACAGTTTCTGTGGAGGAATGGTCAAGCTTAATGCAAAATTTTTTTAAGATTCTATTTTTTTTTTTTATTTTTAGAGAGGGGGAAGAAGTGAGAAAGGGAGAAAAACATCAATGTGTGGTTGCCTCTTGAGCGCCCCCTACTGGGGACTTGGCCCTCAACCCAGGCGTGTGCCCTAACTGGGACTCGAAACAGTGATCCTCTGGCTTACAGGCCAGCACTCAACCCACTGAGCAATACCATCCAGAGCACTTAACACAAAATTTGATGCAGATTCGTTGCTCTACTTCCTCAGTCATTTTGAGGGTGATGACCAAAGAGTACACATGCTCATTCAATGGCATCTACCATTCCCACTGACTAGTACAGTGAAGTCATCATTGTTCATGTATGTGCATCTCCTTGGTTGCCAGATTATATCTATGTCACACAAACCATTCTGGTTATATTAACAATGGTTGGACTTTTTCTGGACATGCCTCATATACTTTTATAAATTCATGTAAAATCATAAATATACATAGATATTATATTTTTTCAGAAAATGATAGATTAATCTCCAGGATCACAAGCCAGACCAGCTTCAAAGTCTGCCATTTTAGCTATTCCACCTAATTGCTTTCTGCCTTTTACAGGTGCTACTCCTTCACTGATGAACCTTTGATTCTTTATGACTCCAAATTATCTTCAAGACAGCTTTTTTGCTAACTTGTGTCAAAAACACAGAACGGGGGAAAGCACAGCTTGAATGTTTCAAAAGGTTATTTTTATTGAGGTATATAATATAAAAATTCCTAAAAATAGGTATTTTCATTTTTGGCAAATTAAAAACAAAATAAAAATGTTCACTCATTCATTCATTTGATTTTTAAATGCTTGGACATTGTACAGATGGGCCCTGTGCTAGAATATAGTAATCTCTGACCTAAATTGTTATTATAGAGCCCAGTTACTGGGTGCTTACTTTATTCCCAGAGCCCCTAGTGATGCAAAGCTCCGGTTTGTGGAGCTCGGATTTGCTAACTTACTCTCAAACATTTAAAACTGACTTTATTAGAAATGGTTCACTTAATTAAATTGCAAAAAACCATTTAATTAAATACCATTAATCCATACTTATGCTATAAGGTGATTTTATTATAAAAAAGAAATTTTTTCTAAATACCAAAATCACTGTTAGTATAATATAGTAAAACATTGACCTTTCCCCCCTGGAATCTATGCCATTGTTTGTCTGGAAACAATGCCAGTGTTTGGTTTCAATTCTTGACCTTTAGTTTCTCCTAAAATATAAACTAAAAGCCTGGCACTTCAATTTTGCCTACACAGTTTAAGTTCACATTCATACAGAATAGTTCACATTTTTGCAGTAAAACACTTAACACAGGAAAACAAAGCATCTTTTACAAGCATGTCAAAAAATGCCTGATTTCTTACCCTGAATGCAGCTCTATGACTGGTTTATACACACACACACACACACAAACAAAAATAGTTGCACACATCAGATTAGGAAATTTTTTTATCGAAAGAAAACAATTAGATAAATAAATGAAAAGATATATTCATATAAATACATTTTTATGTTACATTTTGTTATCATTGTAAAAATAGTTTTAACTAGCAAATAATCTAGTTGGAAAGGTTCCACCAAATTACCTTTTAAATACAGAATATAACGTACAGTACGTTCACTAAGCAGAAATAACTATAGCTATTATGGCTGCCTCATAATTCTGATTAAAGACCAAACATCAAGCAATACTCTGTCACAAAAATATTCTGCGCCCTATGAACGATTTGACTATCTGAGAGTCAAAGACAAAGAGGTCTTATGACAAGGCTTGATCAACTATATGGTATTCTTTCACTTTTGTATAGTAAGTTAAAGGTACCTGCACAATTTTCCTCACAATGCCTCATGCTCACTAGTCCCTTGGACATCATACCAAGTGTTTTCTGGTATGCAACACACTCCAAAATCAACTTTTAAAGGAAAGAGGTGGAAACAATAATATTTTGGATAGTAAATATTCTTAATATTAAAAATGGAGACAACTTTACTTGAACAATAAAAAATAAAAATATTCAATATAAAAAGAATAAGTTAACAAAAAAAGACTATTTGCTCTTTTTTATTAACCCAATCATAGTTGCCATAATTGAATCTACTAGCATCATCTTCCTATCATAATGTTTTTATTTGAATCACAAATACAGGAGAATATGAGCTTCACAAAAGAGATGTAGCTTTCTCATAAGTACAAGGATTTGCCTGGGTTATCAGCTCTCCAAGCTCTTAGACACTGGCTTATTTTATGTTAGGAAATGAGAAGGTGATAAAGATATAAGGAATCAGGGATCAATTAGGAAAACTGACTAATTCCATTCAATTTTATGAGAGCAACATTAAGAGGGAAAAAAGGGTGATGAAGGAAACTATATTCATTGATCACCTTCTAAATTCTAATTTCTTAACATGTTACATATTTTAATTAAAAAAACTACCCTATAAACTAATGTTTTGCATATAACATAAATGTAGCAGAAACTGTTGGTGTCCTGCACCATCTCCTCCAGTGTTTACTACCTTAGGGCAACTTGGAAACCTAACTCCTACCTCTAGCATTTTTTCATCTAAGACTTTCTCTTGATGCTGGATCTCCTTTGCCTCGTCCTAAGGACACTGATCATTCTCTCTCCAATATTTTTTTAGCTTTGGTAAATAAAATACATAAAGGCAATCACAAAACAAATCCTGTGAGGAACAATTCTTCCTTCAGGAATGAAAGCAGAGATGCAGCTTTATTAATACTATTACGCCCTGCCCTCCCCCAACTCCAATCTTCAACCAATAACTGAAGAAAATTGGTGGATAAATTCCCTTGTTCCCTCATGCTCCAGATGAGGGAAATCCCAGACAAATATTTTATGTTTTACACCTGCAGTTTTCCAGCAGGATTAAGCCCCAGGTGCCCACAATGGTAGCTGATTTGTTAACACTTTTATGCTACCTTTTCTACCTTGCCTCATTTTCTACTCTCTTATCATTTTCCTTTGTTTCCAAGGTAAACCATTTTTACTTGAGTCTTCACTTCTGAAGATACCTAAACAAAAACATTTATTTCTCTTAGTAATTTATTTTCTTACACACAGTTTTTGCACCAATACTACACAAAGGCAAATTTAAGCATAATTACTCCACCTTCCTCCATAAACAACAAAAGGAAGGAAAGAAGAATGGGTAAAGACTAAAAACAAGAATATTTCCCCCTTCTCTATTAGCCCAAAGAAATCATGACAGCTGTCAAATACAACCAGGTGATAGGTTAGAACAAAATACTTTATTAAGGTTCTTCATTTGGTGTTACTTGCACTATTTTAATTGCTTATTGATTTTTTAAATTGACCTTTAGATGGCTATCTAGGAACCTAAACTTTTTAAATTTTTTTGTTTTAAAAAGTTTTATTTATTTATTTCTAGAGAGAGGTGAAGGAAGGGAGAAAAAGAAGTAAGAAACATCAACATGTGGTTGCCTCTTGCATGCCCCCACTTGGGGACCTGGCTTGCAACCCATGCATGTGTCCTGACTGGGAGTTGAACCAGAGACCTTTCAGTTTGCAGGCCAGCATTCAATCCACTTAGCCGCACCACTCAGGGTGGAATCTAGACTTTCAATTGGAGGAATAAGATAATTAACCTAGGGTAGGAGTCTGTTCTTTCTTCCATCTCAGTGTAAAACCTCTATACCTATTATTTTCTGGGCTTTAGGCTTCAGGTCTTGACACAGTCTCATTGCTATATGTAAGTTTCTCAAGAAAACTGAATCCACACACTGCTATTAATTTTTATCTAATTTTTTGTTATCAGTCTATGTTAATTATGGCTTAGAAATCACTAAACTGCTTCTTCTTTGTATGCATTTAGGCACACACATATTTTACACAAATATACACAAAAGTACATTAGCTTTTATAAACAGCCTAAGCTAATGATGATCCTTGTCATACATAAAATACTGGTGTTGCATCACTACCTGTAGAGGAATCTCACAAGGTCAAGCCAGACTGGAATTTATACCACACTCAATCAGAAACAGAAAGCATCAGGAATAAGCCTAAGCTCAAATCTGAGGCAAAAATTAGTCCCAGATCTTATCAAAAACTTTCTCTGCATCTACTATATGATCCTGTGGTTTTTATCCTTCATTTTGTTTATGTGGTGATTCACATTTACTGATTTGTGAATGTTGTTCCAACCCTGCGTTCCCAGAACAAATCCCACTTGATCATGCTGTATGATCATTTTGATGCATTACTGTATTCAGTTTGCTGATATTTTGTTGAGGATTTTAGAATGGATGTTCACAGGGGTATTGGCCTATAATTTCTTTATTTGCAGTGTCTTTATAGTGTTTTTGCAACTTGGATAATGCTAGCCCTGTAAAATGAGTTTGGGAGACTTCCTCCTTCTGAATTTTATGAGAGTTCGAGAAGGAAAGATGGTAGTTCTTGAAATGTTTGGTAAAATTCACCTGGGAAGCCATCTGGTCCAAGGCTTTTGTTTGTTGGAAGTTTTTTTTATCCTGCTTTAGTAATTGAAGAAGATACAAATAAATGGATGCACATACTGTGTTCATAGATAGGAAGAATTAATATCATTAAAATGTCCACACTACCCAATGCAACATATAGATTCAATGCAATTCTTATCAAGATTCTAGTGAAGTATTTCACAGAACTAGAATAAATATTTCAAAAATTTATCTGAAACCACGAAGGCCCTGCATAGCAATAGCAATCCTAAGAAGGAAGAAGAACAAAGCTCAAGGAATCATGCTATCCAATATCAAACTATACTATAAGGCCATGGTAGTCAAAACAGCTTGGTGTTGGCATTAAAACACATAGATCAATGCAACAGAATAGAGATCCCAGAAATAAACCCACAACTTTATAGTCAATTAATATTTGACAAAGGAAGCAAGCACATAATATGGGATAAAGATAGTTTATTCAATAAATGTTGTTGAGAAAATTGGACAGATAGGTGCAGAAAAATGAAACTAGACCACATTCTTATACCACATACAAGAATAAATTCAAAATGGATCAAAGACTTAAATGTTAGACCCCAAACCATAAAAATCACAGATGAAAACATAGGCAGCAAAATGGCCTGTAGCAATACTTTTCTTTTCTGATATAACCCACTGCTCCAGGCAAGCGAAACAAAAGAAAAAAACAAAAGAAAAATAAACAAAAGGGACTTCATCAAACTGAAAGTTTTTTGCACAGGAAAGGAAATTGTCAACAGCATAAAAAGACAACCCACAGAATGGCAGGATGTATTTGCTGATACATCTGTTAAAGGGTTAATATCCAAAATTTATAAAGAACTTAAAAAACTCAAGACCCCAAAAACAAACAACCCCTTTAAAAAATGGGCAAAGGACCTTCATAGACACTTCTCCAAAGAGGACATACAGATGGCCAATAGTCATATGAAAAGATGCTCAATGTCACTAATCATCAGAGAAATGCAAATTAAAACCACAATGAGATATCATCTCACACTTGTCAGAATGGCTATCATCAATAATTCGAAAAACGACAAGTGCTGGCAGGGATGTGGAGAAAGGGGTACCTTTTATGCTTTGTTGGTGGGAATACACTGTAGGTGCAGCCATTGTGGAAAGCAGTATGGAGATATCTTAGAAAATTAAATATGGACCTGCCTTTTGACCCAGCAATTCCACTTCTGGGAATATATCCAAAGGAACACAAGAACATAAGCACCCCTATGTTTATTGCAGAGTTATTTACAATCGCAAAGATGTGGAAGCAGTCCAGGTATCCATCAGTAGATGAGTGGATAAAACATCTATGGGACATTTACACAATGAAATTCTGTTTGGCCGCAAAAAAAAAAAAAAAAAAAAAAAAAAAAAAAAAAAAAAAAAAAAAAAAAAAAAAAAAAAAAAAAAAAAAAAAAAAAAAAAAAAAAAAAAAAAAAAAAAAAAAAAAAAAAAAAAAAAAAAAAAAAAAAAAAAAAAAAAAAAAAAAAAAAAAAAAAAAAAAAAAAAAAAAAA